>JANBTT010000103.1:0-55612 GCA_027578915.1 Coemansia sp. RSA 1200 | reverse complement strand
GTGCGGGCGTGCTGTCCAGGCGACTAAGCTGCCTCTGTATCCCGACGTTCACCTGCTTCATCTCTCGAAATTCCTTCTGAAACCACTCATCTCGCTCCTCCTGCCGTCTATCGCGCTCCTCCTGTCGTCTGTCGCGTTCCTCCTGTCGTCTGTCGCGTTCCTCCTGCCGTCTGTCGCGTTCCTCCTGCCGTCTATCCCTTTCTATGTCTCTCTCTTTGATACTCAATAAAGTTTCTCTGAGAATCAACGAGACCATTTATAGCAGAAAGCAAAGCTTCCAGAGCACCGCTTGGCAATGAATTATCCGAAGCCATTTTATACTTTCTGTGCAATATAAAGAATGTAATTTAGCGTGCTAACAGTAAATATTCAGAATAAGATGAGAAAAGTAAAAAGGATTTTATAAGAATTGTTTACACAACAATGTTTTCCAAAATTGACAGCTTCGAAAACAAAAGTGAATCCGCACAATGATTTGTAAGAGCTTGAATTGAATTTTTCAGTGATCGAGAAAAGTTGTTGACTTTAGTTGAGCAAATCGTTTGGGAAGAAAACAACGCTACGAAAAAATGTTTACGACACGGAAAGAAATAGCTACCAACATTCCGCAGTCAACATACCCTTACACAGTGCAAATAAACTTTTCTTTCAGCACTAATTTTTTAATACAATATAATTTTTCTATACGCAATATTCTTCGCACAACACAATTCTCTTGCCATGTGATTGACGACAAGTGTTAGCAGATCCGCTCACACAGAGATTGGCAACCAGCAGCAGCATGTAAGCTCAGAGATCTGCACCCAAACCGTGGCTTGGACACAGACCTGGGATGTCCCACCCAAACGCCAACCCCAACCATTTAAGAGCAAGACGTCCCAGCATCTAGTGCTCCCGACTTGAGGAGTTTCCTTAAGCATCCTTTTAGTTATTAATACATTGCCATTGAACAAGTTATATTTACATTGTTATCCATGTGCCATAAAAATGGCAAACAATCAATCATAGTGCAATTAACAGAACTACTGTGATATCTAATCATCGGATTTTCTTTTATTATTCAAGGAAATGAATTCATATTTAATATATGGCATTCCTTATGCATGTAAATTTGTAGCATATCAATATTTGGGTAATTCAGCTTTTTTCCACTAGTCAGCTGTATCCGTTTCCCCCTTTCGTCATTTGCACCCCATCCCCCATTTCATTTTAATTATTCTCTATATATTTATTCCGCACATCCCACGATTAAACGTCACTACTATTTCCTTTTAAAAGAAATTGTACTTGAAATGTAGCAAAAAAAGTATTATCAAGGGGAATTTGTGCTATGACGCATTTCTTGATTGTAGTAGCAATTTCCTCCACAATTATTTATATTTAACTTTCAACATTTTTCTTCTTGTCCTTTTTATTACGCTCCTGTATTGTCATTTCATCATTTTAATTTTCTCAATTTTTTTCAAAGACTGTACCATTATTTGTTTTGATTTAAATACCAATTGACTTGCACAAGAGGATTCACGAAAAATGGGTTTTCATTTTCCTTTTAACAAAATATTAAATCCTGCAAAGGAGAACGAAAAGAAAGAAAGAAGCCCCATGTTTTTCAAATCTAGTGCGTTTATTCCAGCGAACTGGAATATTGGTAAGGATGTTGTAGGCGTTGCTGCTATCATAACGGGGATTGTCAAGTATATGGACCATGAAGTAAAAGTAAGAGACCTTTCGCCATACTTTCACAAAAGAAGGCATGGAGCATATGCACGCAGGGCGCATGAGGAAAAGATTGCTCGTGAGGGTGGCTCAGATTCAACGAAACGGCAGCAGAGAAACCATGGAAGTGGAAGCTCGAGTGGCGGTGGTGGCCGCCGTAATTACAAGCAAGGTCACAAAGACTCGTCCAGACCGTATGTCGGCGTGTTGGATGACAAGCATGGATTGTTTACAAAGGAGCTAATGGACCGCGCAGTACTGCTAACTGGGTCGCATGCACGGATAAAAGAGGATTCTGTTCTTGCCAAGTGTCCTCGTTGTCACAAGTTGGTGATGACGGTGGTTGAATGTAAGATTGGACAGAAGAATGTTGCTGCCGCAACAACTGTTGTTGCAGCATCGGTTCTGGCAAATGTGTTTATCCCATTTGTGCCCCTTGCACTGGCAGCATTAGACCTACATCAATTTAAAACAAAGATACATTCATGCGCGTACTGTGCATTTGAGTTTGGAAAACACGTTACGGTTGTTATGCCCAAACCCGTTCCTAAAGAGCTGCACAAAGAGATGAATACCCGGGCTGTTACAAAATACGCCAAACCATACGTTATATAAACATGTTAAATAACTACACATACATCTGTTACAAACTAAACTACATCTAAAGCTATAATTGCATGTTAACACAGTAGAAAGCAAAATGAATGAAATGCAGTAAGACTATTTGCCATGTTTTTGCAAAGAGGTGGTGTTTTCCTGCCAAGACTGTCTTTCCCATTATTTCAGACTAAAATGTTGGGCATTGCGGGTTCTTGGCATATTATTTCCCTTTGTGTGAGTGGTGGTTGTTGTCTTGGCTGGATGGAATTTGTTCAAGTCTTTCAAACTGACTGGGACAAGAAAGCCATTTTTTTGAGCTTGACCTTTTTATTTCTTCGATACTGCCTGTGATTAGGAAATCTAGTGTCAGGGTTTATATTATTATATTTTGTGGAATACAAGTGGAATTAATGTGCCCAGGCTTTATTTCTTGCTTGGCATTCTGACAAGAAATCAAAGAAATTCAACGTGCCATCAGGATAAGGGGGTTGGGAGAAAATGCAGGGCTTTCTTGTGAATTTGGGGAGAGCAACTAAGCGTTCACTGCTTGTTCTGCATGAATGTCAAAAGACTGGGGAGCGATGAAAAAGAACTGGCATTTTTCTCTTTCTGTTTTATCATTAACGCTTTTAAACACTTTTTCAGCATACTTTTATTTTGGTTATTACACAAAGAACCAGTTTCTTTTGACAGCTTGCAAGAAAGTAAAACGCCTTTTGTTCTTCTTCTACAACGAAAGTGGTGATAAAAGCAAAGCCAAGCTTCTCATACATTTACCTACGTAATTCCTTTTTTCGTCAGTTCGTTTTTTTTTTAGTTTTTTTTATCTCTTTTGCTTATTCCTATTGCGGACTTTATTTTATTGCGCCAACACTACCTTTTCTCTATACTGTATACGAACCTTCACTTTCAGCAGAAAAATAGAGGTGAAAGACATGGCAGACATTCAGCGACTTGCCAAGAAGCATCAGATTCTCAAGCCATGGGACATTGAGACGATTGTCAACACGTTCAAGTAAGTATTGCACGAATTGTTCAATTCATATTTGGCGGGGGAAATGTAGGATAGAAGCAGTGCTAATCTAATTCTGCTCTTTTTGGCTGACTGCAACGTGTAGCTCGCTCGACCTTGATGCGAACAAGGGCATTGAGCAGCGGCATCTGGTGGCGGCGGTGCAGAAGATTGATCCAGAGCGGAACTATGACGAAGTCCGCAATGCGCTGAAGAACGTGGAGGTCAGTCGGCCGGGCATGGTGGAGCTGGACGATTATGTAGCCGTGATAGCGGCACTGCGCGAGGCAGACGCAGGCGGCAAGGCCGTGGGAAGCAAGCCGGCGGCACGTGCATTCGAAGGAATCACCAGCGACCGCGCGTACGAGCGGCGCACAATCCTGCAGTCGCGACAGAACGCCAGCTCAGCGCATACTATTAACGAGGACGAACGCGAGGAGTTCACCAACCACATCAACTTGGCGCTGGGCGGCGACAAGGACATCGACTATCGTCTGCCAATCGACCCGCACACAATGCAGATCTTTGACGAGACGCGCGATGGGCTGATTCTGTCGAAGCTGATCAACTACTCGACGCCCGACACCATCGATGAGCGCGTGCTTAATCGCGGACGCAAATTGTCGCCGTTCCAGATCACCGAGAACAACAACGTGGTGATTAACTCGGCAAAGGCCATTGGATGCTCGGTGGTCAACATCGGGTCGCAGGATCTCGCCGAAGGTCGCGAGCACCTGATTCTGGGACTGATCTGGCAGATCATCAAGATTGGGCTGTTTGCCAACATCGACATCAAGCTGCATCCCGAGCTGTACCGCCTGCTGGAGGACGGCGAGACGCTGGAGGACTTCCTCAAGCTGCCTGCTGACGCCATTCTGCTGCGGTGGTTCAACTACCACTTGGCGGCGGCGGGGTGGGGACGGCGCGTGGCCAACTTTAGCGGCGACATCAAGGACAGCGAGAACTACATTGTGCTGCTCAGCCAGCTGGTGCCTTCTCAGTGCTCACGCGACGCGCTGCATGAGCGCGACCCGACCGAGCGTGCCGAGCTTATGCTGCAGGGCGCAGACCGCATCGGATGCAGGCGCTATGTGTCGCCCAAGACCGTTGTCAACGGCAACCCAAAGCTCAACCTGGCGTTTGTTGCGCATCTCTTCAACACGCATCCGTGTCTGGAGCCGCTGGAGGAGTCGGCCGACCACGCCGAGCTCGACGACTTTCTGTTCCGCGACGAGTACGACCGCGAGGCACGTGCCTTTGCGCTGTGGCTCAACAGTCTGGGAGTCGATCCGTTTGTCAACTACTTGTTTGAGGACATCAAGGATGGGCTTGTTCTGCTGCAGGCGTTTGACAAGGTCTTCCCGGGCTCCGTCAACTGGCGCAAGATCAACACGCGCAGACCAATGATGCGCTTCAAGCAGATCGAGAACACCAACACTGCCGTCGATATCGGCAAGGACCACCGCTTCTCGCTTGTTGGTATCCAGGGCGCCGACATCACCGACGGTGTCCCAACGCTGGTGCTTGCCATCGTGTGGCAGCTGATGCGTGCCAACATCGTGCAGACGCTTGCCAGTCTGGCCACCGATGGGCGCGAGGTCACCGACAGAGACATGATTGACTGGGCGAACCGAACCGCTGCGGCTGGCGGCTCGTCTGCAACGCGTATCCGCTCGTTCAGCGACCCGTCGCTGGCGTCGGCGCGTTTCCTTCTTGATGTGCTCAACGGCATGAAGCCCGGCATCGTTGATCCGCAGCTGGTTGCCACCGGCGCCTCTGATGAGGACCTGAAGCTTAACGCCAAGTACGCTATCTCTATTGCGCGCAAGCTGGGCGCGACCATCTTCCTCCTGCCCGAGGACATTGTTGAGGTCAAGCCCAAGATGATCCTCACCTTTATTGGGTCGCTGATGGCCATTGACCACAACAGGAGGTGATCTGATTTAGTCCGACCCCTCTGTGCCCGCCTTCTTCACTCGTTTTTCTTCTCTTTCTCTTTCATTTTTGGGATATTCTTTTATTGAACACAACATACATCGTAAATCACTAGGCAGACGGAGGAGAGGATTTCCATGCACAAGCCATCTACTTTGTCATATGACTCTGTTTGTGTCTTGGCTTTGAAAACCAAAACCAAAAACGAAGAAACCAGTGTCATGTGCTCCCCCCTTTCTCTTCTTCATGCAGCTTTTATGCTGGATGGCTATGACAATTGTTAATTGCATTGTTTGTTGGCTTCGGAGGAGGGGCGGAATGGAGACATGCACCTACCTACCATTGCTTTCCTTTTTATTCAGTAACAAGCATACGCCTTCTGTTTTTTGTTTATTTACGACTGAAGCGCAAAACCCGCCCCCTTCTTTGCACCTGCTCATTGCTCTCTTAAGCCTATTCCATCAACACTGGCGGCAACAACAGCAGTAATGGCTTTTTTCTTGTTCTCGGGGGAGGGATGCCACATTTTCCTTTCTACTGCTTTATTGTTATGCTCGGGAAAGAGTAGAAGGAAATAATGAAAGCTGAAACACTGAAATTCCAATATATTTCAGTCACGCTTGCTCCTCTTTCCTCCACTTTTCCTTTCCTTCTCCCCGCTCTGATTTTTTTCCAGTATATTTCTACTATATTCAGCACTTTTTTTCCTTTAACCCACCAAACACTGTTAATTTTGTTCTATTTCTTGCTGTACTATCTAACTATGGTTACTCCTTCGCGTATCTTGTTTACTATTGGCAGGGTTCCGTTCACCCGCGACGCTGTGCCCCTTCTTGGCGTTACTACGGCCGGATGCGCCTATGGGCTCTACGTGATGTTCAGCAAATTCCAAGAACCAGGCTACTTGCGCCGTATTCCTCGCCATGCCTACAAAAGCTAGTTACTCACAATTATATTCAATAAATCCTTTATTTTTCTATAAAAACACAACTTTTTAATAAAAGGACTCTTGTGGTCAACGCGTTTTCCACGCATGTGTTGGTGTTGTGCGGATGTAATGTGGGTCACGGAACCGCGTGTATCCGGTGTATACGCCGAATCCAACCATTCCGCCGACGATGATGGAAAGTGGAATCGCGTCTTGTGTTATTGGCACGCCTGCGATCTTGAAAAATACACGTGGATTCATCTTTCTCCTTTATTTTCTTTTTTATATATACGCAAACAGTGGAATGTTACAGGCTGGATGTAGAGGTAAAAAGAATTGATGTTGAATAGCAAATTTAGAAAACCTGCAAATTGGATTATTCGACCTTATATACCTCGAAAAACACTCTTAGAAATAGAATGGCTGTCATTGCAAGAATCCTATTATTTTGAAATTGTATATATGGCGTGGTTTTTTCTTTTCTTTGTTTCTTGTGTTAGTTGGAAAATGTCAGACCACTATTACTTTGTATTAGTTAGCATTCCTTTATGTGCAAGTGGGCTGTTTTTTATTCTTTATTTCACTTTATTTTTGTCGGACATGATTGATGTGGCCTGACATTTCTGGTGGATTTTCTGAAATCACTGGGAGGAGCAGCTAGCCCCATCAAGCGATTGCTGGCAATCGGCAATCGAGTATGATCAGATCACGCAACTTGAATAAAAAGCGGAAATTGGCTTTCATTATTGGATCCACAGTCACGCAATTAGTTTGTATTATTTATAGAGCAGTTTCTGAATTGAAATCGCGTTTATTAAAAGTGCCATATATTTGGTTTTTACGATAGAGTATGCCAGATGATAGAAAATAATCGATAATTGAAATAGACTGCGGCACTGCAATTTTTCATTCTCCGCCAACGTGAGTGAAAGAAAGGAACGGAGAATATAAAAGGGATGTTAAAAAACGCCTAATATTTTTTCTTTAGATTCCATTTTTCTTTTCTTTTCTATATCATATAATATTTAATCAACAACCATACACACAAAAGCACACGCTAATTAAAACAGTATCTGTAGTATTTTCGTCCACCTTGTCTAAGTAATGAATCAGTTTAATTATCTGGGGCGT
This sequence comes from Coemansia sp. RSA 1200, assembly GCA_027578915.1. NCBI lineage: Eukaryota > Fungi > Kickxellomycota > Kickxellomycetes > Kickxellales > Kickxellaceae > Coemansia > Coemansia sp. RSA 1200. Next base: position 48,290 of record JANBTT010000103.1, on the reverse strand, counting down.
CCAAGCGACACCAACGGCTATAAAGCTGTACCTATAGATAAACAGCAATTGTCCAAAAACGCAAGAGAGGCTAGAGGTAAAGAAAGAAAAAAACAAGCAGAAGAGGCACAAAACAGGAGAGAAAATAATGGATAACAAGGCTCTCCAATTTTAGCTTAGTTTTTTGTTTTAAAAACAGTATGACTGTATTCCATTACACTAGATTGTGAATAATATGATGCTAGTAAACTATACATTCTATTCTTTTTCGCATTTACGCAATGGCAGCCAATTCGCAATAACGCATTCGCATTTAACGCGAATATGCTATTGCAATTATAAATATTGTCATATTCACCAGGCTTATTACACAGTATGAATAAAGATTAATTGTATCTGTAGGATTTCTATTCACAAACGGTCATGTTACATTTAGGGAATTAAGCTAGATTTGTTTCTTTAAATGCTTATGTTAAATAGAATTGTATGAGCATTTCTTGTACTTTACGTGTAAGCTTGTTAAATTTTCTTATAAAAGCTGGTTAAGAGAGCAAGCACAAAAAAGTAAGCCTAAAGTTGTATTAGCTAATTTTATTGTAAAGTTTGACTACTTGCAACTAACCATATATAAGTACATTATTTTATTTTAATATCAAACATGGCGTATTCTGAAAACAACAATCTCCAAGAAGCTTCAAGCTACGAAAGAACTTACAAGTGCATGTACTGTCTTAATCGCTTTAATGATCCTGATGAGCTTGTATTACACATGTTAGAATGCGAAAAAAGACCTAATAAACGCTGAATCCTTCCATCCCTTGGCTTCTCTTAGTTTTCTAATGGGTTTAATTTAATATGTTTACATATTTGATTAACACGCGTAGGATTAAAAATTAAACACATTTTCTTGCAATAATTAGCAAATATTGCACTAGTTACATTTAAATGGTAAAGTTAAAGTAAACAAATATTCTATTCAAGTATATATCTTTATGATTATCAGCTAGGTTATTGTAGAATATCACAATAAATCCGCAGCCAATTTCTGCATTCATTCTTTTGAGAATATTAGTATTATTGTGTCAATTACTTTTGGAATATCAATACAGTTAAAATAGCACAATAACAAAAGCAATATCGTAAATCATAAATCTGATATTTGTGAATTTTCTTGCTTTAACTGCAATCGACATGTGTTATTTTTGCAATAACATGGCCTGAACAATTCTGAATAAGAAGCAAACAAAAAACATTCAGTAAAGTGTAGGGTGTTTGCAAACTAATAGCATCATTTTCAAACCACAGTTTGTTAAATACTTGTATAAATTGGCTGGCAAGTATTGCGTAAATGGATTGTAGCAATATGTATAGTTTTAGCATTTTTATAAAGAGCTACTTATCTTGATCCTCTTAAATTAGTCAATACTATTTACTGAAGTTAACTATACTTGTAGATAAAACAATGTCATCAACAAACGATATCAACCATGTAGCTCCAATAAAGCTAGAAACATTTCAGTGCAAAAGATGTAATGCTGTGTTTGATAATGCCGTCAAACTTATTGAGCATTTAATTGAGTGTACAATGTGAGTTTTGGTTGCTTTCCCCTTTACAAAACCTGAAATCCCAGATGGGGCTTCTTAAGTATATCGAGTACGCTGTTGCCAAGAAAAACCGGTCAAATTCGTATAGTTCAATATATGTGCATCAGTTTAGTAATAAAATCAACTTAATATTTTGAGATCAACGAATGTGTGTCAGTATCATTGAGCATTGATTACTGATGCTAGGCTGGTTCTGTTGAATCAGATCCATCTCTTTTTCTCTAGACAATTTATCTATATAGTAGTAAAAGAGGGGGAAAAAGGTAACTTGACAGATAAAGTAGCTCTTGACTGTATGAAATTTAAAACGAATAGATCAGGCAGTAAGCCAAAAGAGGCAAAAAGCCACAACAGAGCATTCATTGTTCAACAGGAAAAGCAGCAATATTGGCAATCATTAAAAAAGAAGGGTTGTATGCAGATTCCTCTTCTTCTCTCCTCTCTCTTTCACTTTATTCTTTTTGTTTTTTATCAATCTATTTGACCTAAAGTCGTATTCATAAATTTAATACATTTTCAGCTTGTTATCATCACTGCTTATTCCGTGCGTTCTTTTGTTTGCCTGATTTGAAAATGCCGTAAGTATATAAAAAGGTTGAAAAGGAATCTCCGCTAGATGTGTCTCATAAATGATGCAAACAACTAAAGCAAACAAATTCAATTTGGACAATGATGAACAAAACCAAACTGTAGATCGCTGCAAACGCTGTTTACGTACGTGGGGATCGGAGTGGTGGCGTACTACACCTCACTTGTTCTGACGTTTGTGTACGACGTGTTTATCAAAAGCGGAGTGAGTCTGAAGAAGTTTGGAGCAGGAAAGGGGGCGTGGGCCGTTGTTACAGGATGCACCGATGGGCTGGGACGCGAGACAGCGCTTGAGCTAGCGCGCAAAGGGTTTAATTTGATGCTGGTTTCGCGGACGCAGGAGAAGCTGGATGCGATGGCGGATGAGGTGCGGGAGCTGGGCGTCGAGGCCAAGACGCTTGCAGTCGATTTTGCGCAGGTCAGCAGCGAGCAGTGGACGCAGATAGCGCAGGAGCTTGGTGCACTGCGCGTGGGCGTGTTGTCTAACAATGTGGGCGTCAGCTACGACCACCCAATGTACGTGGAGGAAGTGGATGAGGACACTGTTAACCAGCTGGTTGAGCTGAATGTGCGCGCAATGATCAACATGACTCGTATCGTGTTGCCGCAGATGAAGGAGCGCAAGGCAGGGCTTATTATCAACAACGGGTCGTTTGCAGCGCTTGTGCCCAGCCCATACCTAGCCATATACTCGGGAACCAAGGGCTTTGTGCAGAGCTTCAGCCAGTCGCTGGCCAGCGAGGTCGCATCGTACGGCATTGTTGTCGAGCATCTGCAGACCTATTTTGTGTGCTCACGCATGTCGAAGATGAGGCGCCCGACCTTCTTTATCCCGATGCCGAGACCTTACATCCAGTGCGTGCTTTCGAAGATCGGGATCCAGGGCGGGGCCTCCGAGCCATTCACGTCGATCCCATTCTTCCCGCATGCGCTGCTGGCCTTTGCTACTGAGAAACTTGTGCCCAAGCAACTGGCCATCAGCCAGAACGGCAAGCTGCTTGGTTCGATGCGCAAGCGTGCGCTGAAGAAGAAGGAGCGTGAGGCGCAGAAGCAGGGCGAATAAGAAGTCCTAATAGCTTATTGTTTTGTTATTCTATTCTGTCGGGGATCATTGATCCACAAATCGTAGAATGGAAGAAAAATGGCAATAAATCCAGCATTTATCAAGACTCGATACGTGTGTTTATTGTGATGACGGAAACGAGCTTTCGCTGTACATGAAGAACTGGCCGCTCATTGAGTGGTCGGCGTTGGTGGCCAGATCGGCTATCATTTCTGCCGCGGGGTTCAGCCGGTTAGGCGATTGGCTGTAGCTGGTACCAGAAGTGGTTTTGGGAGCGGGATGCGCAGCAGTAACCTTGCGGTCATCCGTTGTATCGTCAGCACTGCTGGGTTCAAGCGCCTTCTCCAGAGCCAAAAGACTTGGATGCACAGCCAGCGATGTGACGCGGGGCTCGATGATAGCAATCTCGGCGGTCATGACATTAACTGCAGTCTTAATAGCAGCCAGCGAGACGCTATGTGGCAGATTGTTGTGGATATCGTCCAGCGCTGCCACATGCACCACCCGACACCTGTTTCTCCTTAGCAGATGGCGTATAGCGTGAAACAGCGGCAGTGTTTGAACAAGTGACCTTTGCAGCCTAGTCCACCTTTCGAACGGAGGATCCGTTGTTGTTGATGTTAATTCAGCTGCCGGGTGGTCCTCGGCACCGATGTTGACAACCAATGCCGCCAGTTTCCGATGCTCCGTAGTTTGCTCATCAATGCAACGAAGCACTGACTCGCACAAGGCGGCGTCTGAGAGCAGACCAACGATAGGAACAAACCGATTGCGCCAGGCGGTCGGTAATCCCTGGTCCATGGCGCTACGCAGATCGTTGATGCGGTGGCTATGTTGCCCGATTCCAATCACCGTGGCACCCGATTTGATCAAATTCAACGCAATCTCGGCTCCCAGCCATGATCCGACGCGAGTGACAATAATTATTTGGTCGCTGTGGGCTGGATGGTCAGTTGTTGGCAGTGGTTCTTGATCCTGCGGCATTCTTTGAGTATAATAGAAACGAGTTATTTTGGAAGGAATGTTGGAGAAGCACAGAGCTACGAAAAAACGGGGAAATATCTGATGCAATAATGAAGGGCCCTGTGTGTATATTAAATTCTGGACAAGTGGGGCAGAGGATTCTGGAACTCCAAGCTCCGTTCTATTGCGCAAATGTTGGCATTTGGAAAAGTGTGATTTTTTGTGTTTACTGACAGAGCAAATTGGTGTTAAGTGGGGGGTTCATTTGGCCTGTGAACGATTTGTCATTTGTAGCACCTTTTGTTATTGTTTTTTCATCACGAAAAACATAATGGAATAAAATTTTTGATATTTGGGTGTAAAAAACTAGACTGAGGAGGAGGAACTTAGGGTAAAATATTTCTCTTGTTTACTAAATAAGAATAACCAAAATAAACTAAGAAAAAAGAAAGAAAAGTAATAACATGCAAGTGTGGTGATTAGGGCATTTTACTGCCCTGTTACTTTTTCAAGCATCAAAGCAGACTGTCAAGGTAGAGAGCATTGTAGCACAAACAAACATAGTATATTTAGCATAATAAATATGAGCATAGGGATCTATTAGAAAAGATAAAGGTATCTTGTATAGACAAGGCATCTGCAGGATCCTTATATAACCTTCCCAGGCTCTGCACCATTGGAGACTCAGTTCTCAGATTTATCCAATTATGCATCCTTCCATGCTGACATGCCAGACCTATTCAACATTACTAGGCCTGCTGTAAGCAGAGCTAAATCCCCTTAAATTTGATCTCCATTCAAACCATTGATGATGCAGATGTTATCACAAGCTGTAAGCACAGCTAAAAATGTGTGCCACAAATACAAGCATAACTATTGTAAACTTTTTTATAATAATATTTCTTTCTAAAACCAGCTCCCTCCAACTTCCCTCGAGACATAGAATATCGGTGCTTTTTATAGCCACCGACTATCCTATGTCTCGAGGGAAGTTGGGGAAAATGGAGGGCCTTTCTTTCATTTTTATTTTTATATTGTAGAGCTTACAATACAAGCACTACATTGGTTTAATCCTATAACATCATTTATATCTTTGTAAACATCTATTAATCCTACTATAAATCTTTACGACTCAATATAATATAACATTTGGTACACTTTATAGTTTTTGATAGATCATCAACCATTTCAAAATTTCCACATTCACAGTTATACTTAAATTGTTTCTTGGATTTGCTTGTATCAGCAGCAGTTGGTTTATTCTTTCTGGATCCAAAAGGATTGCAAGATGGCATGGTGGTAATCTTAATCTGCTGATTGGTAAAACTTGTGGTGCTGCTGATGAGAGTTGAAGTGATAGTTGGTGTGCTTCATAATTGTGGATGACAAGCAGTGATAAATGTTTTCCTTATTTATATGAAATACTATAATATTTACACCAAGGTCTGTAGTTTTTGCATATACTTGAAGTTGTGAATTTACATTTAATTTATAATTTTCATTCAATGGAAATATCAGTTGACTGCCATAAGAAAATCAAATGACTATTTCTTTTAATTTATTGGACAATTTAATATAAATTCCGTCTAATTTTGAACTTCTTATACAGTCACTATTCTGGCATATTCTGTTGGACTTGCATATTGTGGCACTTGGTTTTAGCTAAATTTACAGTTTATAATGCTATTTTTAGGATGTCACAATACTTTTATATGAAATAAATCATGCAGTTAGAGGTGACTTTTGTGTGCATGTGTCCAAAATTGCACCAAAAATAATATCTATTCGGTCAGATTACCAAACAGGGCTTTATTAAATTAGATGGTTCTGAGTGTACATAGATTTGGATTGTAGGCGACTGCGGAGGCAGAATAAATCCAGCTGTGCTATATTCTAGGCATAATATCCAAGATCCTTTCATAAAAAACAAGTGAAATTCAAAGAGTTCTGTTCCGAGTGACATTAATGGTAGTGATGACGGAACAGCCACTGCTTGAGTTGGTTCAGGATGCGTGTTCCCATTCCAAACCTCACCAAACCATTTAGCCCGTGAGAATGCTTCATTGAAAACGCAGACGTTTTCAATTTTTTTGTTTTGCACAATTCCGCACACATGTTTATCCATAACCCCTCATTGGCAGGACCAAAGTAGATTCGATCGCCTTTTCTTGTTGTTCCCTGCTTTTTTCTGGATGAATCATTAAAACGTTTTGGTTAGAGAAGCTCCTTTTATTCGTTTATTTATTTATTTTCTTTCCCTCTCAATTCATAGAACACATGCTCTTGTTTAGATTCCAAATGCCGCTACGAGCACTAGACGCACTGCACACGATTGCACGGCGGAAAACAGCAGCACTTTACGCGAAGAAGGAGGCGCGGAGAAGCGCCCACGACGACGGATCGGTTCCCAGACACTGGGAAGGCAAACCATGCAACCCGCCGATAAGCAGACTGGACAGTGCGGGGATTGCGCTTCTGGAGCAGCGACTGGCGGAGGCGACGGCACAGGGGGTGCCGCCACACATGCGGTTCACGTATCCGAAGCCCAGCGTACTGGAGCCTAGTAACAACGAATCAACACAACAGATGGCGGTGGCAGCCGAGGCCGCAGTGCTCCTGCTTCTCTGCACGGTCGAGGGCAGGCCGAGCATCTTGTTTGAGGAGCGGAACCGGCGGCTGGCGGCGCATAGCGGGGAGGCGTGTTTTGCGGGCGGAAAGGCAGACGATGCGGACACATCGCTCGCCGCCACCGCGGTACGCGAGGCGGTGGAGGAGCTTGGCATCGCGGCGGCGGATGTGCGGATTATCGGCGAGCTGCCTCCCGTGCCTGGCAAAGACTATCGGCTGCGTGTGCATCCGTTTGTTGGGGTTCTTGCTGGCGAAACCGACCCCAAATCCCTGCGTGTTAGCAGAAACGAGGTGCACAGGGCGTTTGCCCTGCCGCTGGACTACTTCTTTAACCCGGCTAACAGCACGCTGGTGCGGTTCAGACAGTCCCGGATCCGCATCCCTGTGTACCAGACGGATAAAAGGTCGCTGACCATTTGGGGGCTGACGGCCTTCATACTGCATGAGTTTCTGCAGCGGATAACCGCGGGCCCACCCTTATCTGAGGAGTGATGCAGAAGCTATTGAGAAAAGGGGCGGGTATTTGTTTGCTCCTTGTCCTTTTTATTTTATCTTTTTCTCGGTTCAATACCACGTGACGGCCGGCGTTATTCTCCGATGCTTAATGAAAGGGATTGTGTGTGTTTTGCTTACTGCTACATTTCCCTACTTCATTTCGATGGTCAGCAGGAACGTTTCCTTCTTTCTTTCAAAATTTTACTTGGGGAGTCCGTGACTTTGGTGTACGTATTTTTTTTCCGCATTTCCCTTTCGTTCATTTCATTTCATTTCATTTCATTTCATTTCATTTCATATAATTTCATTTTACTATCATTTGTTTTTTGTTATTGCATTCGAGGGAAATGGCCAAACGCCAAGTCTTCGCTCTATTCACTTGCACATACCATAGGGCCTCATATACCAATTAGTTTGTATTTCCTATTCTATTAGTATCAAAAAACATGGGCCTGACAGACACCATACCTTGGATACGCAGGCGGCGGGCACCATACACGGTGGACGACAAAGTGGTGCTGGTGACGGGAGCGCTCAGCACGGTAGGTCGCAAGCTGGTCAACCGGCTGGTGGATATGGGAGCCCGCGTGGTGCTGGTAGACAGCGTGAGCGACGGGACCGGGGAGCAGTTGAGCGAGGAGATAAACAGACGGACGGAGCTCGAGAGCACGGTGTATGTGCGGACAAGTTCCGCCGACGATGGCCAGCTGCACGGGATCCGGGTAATGGTTGACGCGGCGGTGCTGACGTTTGGAAGACTCGACGTACTGGTCAACAACGCCCAGCAGCAGCAGCAACAGCACGGGCCCTTGGGTACCGAGGACCTGGATCTGGTCTGCGAGACCATCGATGTTAATTTCAGGGCGCCCCTGCTGGCCACCCGCGTGTTCGAGCGGTACCTTCGTCAGGCGGGCGACCAGGATGGCGTGGTTGTCAATGTGGCCGCCATGGCCGGCCTGCTTCCGGGTGCCGGGAGAGAGGTGTATGGCGCGGCGAATGCGGGGCTCATCCATTTCACGGAGGCTAGCAGGGCGATGGCGCCGCGGCTGCGGGTGTGTGCGCTGGCGCCCTACTACGTAGACCACAGTACTGGTGTGCAGCCACCACCAATTGCTCCTGGCGGTGGCAGCAACCAGCAGCAGCAGCAGCAGAGCCGGCTGCTGCCAGGGCAGAAGCTGGGCGCCCCCTTGCTGCTTGCGCTGTCGTCGGACCAGGTGGTAGCGTCGGTTATCCGGTGCATCGAGGACACGCGGCTGGCGGGCAAAACGCTGCTGATTGCCGGCGACTCGTCGTACGTCAACTCGTGGTGGTACGTGGTGCTGTGGCTCCACATGGTCTGCATCATGGCGTGGAGCGCGCTGGCGCTTGTTGCGCAGCGGCTGCTTGTTGTTGGTCGCCAGAAACCGTCGGCTGCCAGCGCGGCGCTGAAAGCTGCAGTGGATAGTGCTGCTGCTGCTGGAGAGGAGGAAGCAGATGGTGCCGAGCTCGGAGTATGCGACGGCTCGAAGAAGCGCGAGTAAAAAAGGGAACAGGCACGCACATTTGGTCTTTCGCTTTCAACTCGCATCGACTTTTTTTTTTTTTAGTATAATATATGTAAATGCCAGGGGGAACGGTAATGGGTGGATTGGTGTGTGCTACAATGTATCGAGTTCCACCATTTCCATAGACTAGCAACGATAAATCACAGCAAAATCCTCCTTTTCTTCCTCATCCCTGGTGGCACTCAACAACCCTGCGGAGCGCAGCATCCGACAGCCGGAACATAGGCAGCACGGTGGCAATGATGCTGTCGGCACTGGGGATGCAGTGTCTGACGTCGGCGATGACCTTGGTGCGACGGCACTCTGCGTCGAGGGAGCCGATGCCAATGTAGTTCTGGATGTCGGCGAACCACTCGTTGAAGAGGGCGGTGAATATCGTGAGGTTTGCTGGGTTCTTCAGCGGCGCTTGCAGCGGCAGGCGCTCGAGTCGGATGATGATCGACGCCAGCATTGCCTCGATCTTGCAGACCTCGTAGCGCAGCGCGGACGGAGGCAGCGAGGGAGCAGGAGCAGGGGTGGGAGAAAGGGAGGCCGGTGGCTCGGAAGTGCTAGCACTAATGCTCGCAGCAGAAGAAGGATCATCACCGTCACCACCAGCCGAGACCGGGACTTCGGGACCATCAGTAGCCTCGATGGTCTCGATGGCCCCGATGGTCTCGATGATCTCGAGATCGTCGCTCAGATCATCGTCGCTGCCAACATCGGCATCGGCGGCAACACCGCTGCCACTACCACTACCGCCACCGGCAACAACAACGGCAGATGCAGCAGCGGTTGAAGTTGGTGTTGATGCGGCCACCTGGCCCAGCCGCTCCCGCTCGCACCGCACCAGCATCTCCAGCGACTCGCCGGAATCGCCGGGCGAGCCGGCAGCCAGAACAGAGTCGTCCTCGTTGGCCAGCAGCGTGGCATGCGGCGTGACGGAGGCCACCAGGGCGCGCAGCGAGGGCGCGCGCATGACGGCAGCAAAGACAAGATCATCCTTGTGCTCGTCGGCCAGGCGCAGCGCCTCGCCGGGCGAAAGCGGCGGAAGCGCGGGCGGCGGCGGCGCAAAGTAGCGCTTGAGATCGGCGCGCGCGGCCCAGCGACTCATGGGCTGCGCATCGACCACCCTGCGGGTCAGCGCGACCTTGAAGACATTGCTGCGGAACAGCTGCTCCTCCCAGACGCCGGCGGCCATCAGGCGGTAGACGTAGACGCGCCGCCGCTGGCCGAAGCGGTAGGCGCGCGCGACGGCCTGGTCGTCGTAGAGCGGATTCCACCCGATGTCGAAGATCACCACGCGGCTGGCGGCCGGCAGGTTGACGCCGACCGACGCGGTGGCCGCCGAGATGAGGAACACGCGAGCGGCGCCGCGCGACGCGTTGAATTCGTCAACCAGCGGCTGGCGCGCCGACACCGGTGTTCCGCCGTCGATGCGCAGACACGGCGCCACGCCGCGCGGCAGCTCCGCGTCGACTGCGCGCTGCAGAATGTCCAGCGTCGCCAGACTGCGCGAGAACACCAGCACGCGCTCGCCCAGCCGCACGCTCAGCCGCACAAGCGCCAGCGCCAGCGCCAGCTTCGCGCTCAGCGCCGCGACGTCGCCCGGGCTGGCGCCGGCGCATGCCTCGTCGACCTGCGCCGCCCACGCCGCCGACGCGCCGACCTTGCTGGCGGCCGGGTGGTTGCACAGCAGCCCCAGCCGCACGCCCAGCTCGAACAGGCGCGGCGCCTCGCCTGCGGCGGCGCCGGCGGCAAGCAGCGCGCGGTACAGCGCCTCCTGCGGCGGCGCCAGCGGGCACGCGATGCAGAACTCAGCCTTGCGCGGCAGCGCGCGCATCAGCGGCGCGGCGTCGCGGCGGTCGACGATGGGCGCCAGCAGCGCGCGCAGCACGCGCAGGCGCGTGCGGCTGAGGTGGCGCGCGCCCGGCGGCGAGTCGGCGTAGAGCCCGGCGGCGATCGGCGCGGCAAACGCTGCGCGGAAGTCGCGCAGCGCGCCCAGCAGGCCGGGGCGGCAGAAGTCGGCCATCGCCCAGTACTCCTCCAGCCGGTTCTGCAGCGGCGACCCCGTCAGGCACACGCGCGCGCCGTGCGCTGCCAGCGTCGCCGCCAGCGCCGCCACACGTGACTCGCGGTTCTTCAGCACGTGCGCCTCGTCGGCCACCACCAGGCACGGGCCGCCGTCGGCGCCGAGCGCGGCGCCGTCGGACATTGCGTCGCGGAACGCCGCGTACCCCATGACCAGCACGCCGCCGTGGCGCTGCCACCCGCGCACGGCGGCCTCGCGCATCGCGCGCGTGCGCATGCGCCCGAAGTGCACGACCTGCACCAGCACGCGGCGCGCCCGCAGCTGCACGGCGTGCGCGGCGGCGGCAGAACTCCGCTGCGGCAGCTCCGGCGGCGCCGCCGGCGTCTCCGCCAGCGTGTCGGCCACGCCGGTCCACCGCGCGAACTCGGCCACCCAGTTGTCCTGCACCGTCGGCGGACACAGCACCAGCACGCGGCGCGATGCGAAGCGCTCGAGGCCTGGTGCGCCCGCGCTCACCTCGCTCAGCAGCGTGTAGATCAGCGCGATTGCCTGCAGCGTCTTGCCGAGCCCCATTGCGTGGGCCAGCACGCAGCCGCCGCCTCCATTGGTGTCGCCGCCCTCGATAGCTGCGCGCCACGCGAACCGCACGCCGGCCACCTGGTGCTCATGCAGGCGCCATGCAAGGAACCCCGGGATCCACGCGTCGCGCGTCGCGCTGCCGCCAATGCGGCGGTCGGGATTCGCCAGAACCGGCGCGCACACGCCGTCGGCCGCCTCTGCGCGCCGCCGCGCCCAGAACGCAGCAAACCGCGCGACGGTGGGCTGCGAGTCGCCGGTGCTGCCTCTGGCGTCGGCTGCGTCCTGCGGCTGCGCACCAGTCGTCCGCCGCACAAGCGCATCGCCGACATCCGCGAAGCGCGCGCACACGCTGCTGCCATTGCCATTGCCATTGCTGTCGCTGCCATTTGCCACCAGCCAGCCCTGGAACTCCGCCCACACGCGCAGCGCAAGCCGCCCATCCACGCTGCTGCTGTCTTCCTCCGCCAGTCCCCCCGATGCCGCCATCCGCCGTATCAGCGCAACCGCCGCCTCGTACATCTGCGCTGCCGTGTGGTTGCTGGTCGCCTGCGCCAGCTCCTCCTGCGTCATCTGCACCTGCACCTCCATTGCTTGTCTCTTCTTCTTGGTCTTATTCTTCTTCCGTTTCCGCTGCTCCTTCCCCGTCACCAGCGTCTTGTCCTGCTCGGAGTCTGCCAGCGATGCGCCCTGCTGTCCGCCGTCCAGCTCCTTGGCCGCCATGCTGCGTCGCGCGTACTTTGTTCGCGGTGTCGTGGGTTTCTCTTCAGGCTGCGCATCCGGTGTTGCTGGCCTACTGTGTGGGCTGGGCTCCGAGAGAGGAGACTGCGCTTCCTCCTGATCCGGCCTTTGATCTGTCTCTTGATCCTGGTCCTGATCCTGGTCCTGATTCTGGTCCTGAGGCGTGGCAGCTCTCCCGACAACTCCGTTGACAACCACATGCTCCTCAACTGCAACTGCAGCCGCAACACCTTCTTCCTCCTCCTCCTCGCTACCATTGTCATCAATAAAGTCAGCCATGCTGTCGCTGGAGGTGCCGTCGGCAATCACCAGCCTTCTAGCAGCAGCAGCAGATGTTGCTACTACACTCGGCTTATCCTCGCTCCTTTCGCTCATGTTTGCGCAACGCATCCTCGCAGGGTGCTCCGGACGAGGCCCGCGCACCAGCGCCACCAACCACCGAGTGCGACATATCATATCAACCGTCGACTGCAGGCCAACACACAGCGCAGTCGCCCTCCTGCGTGTCCTCACCCCGCTATCCACCACGGCCAGCCGTGCCCTGGGCAACCGTCTAGTCTGGAGATCGCCCAGCTCGCGCTCCATCTCATCCACCGCGCCCCTGTACTTCGTCCACAGGAAATACTCGCGCCGCGCCAGCCGCGGTTTGACCTTTGAGTGCCAGCGATCCGTGTACCGGCCAACCATCTCGTCTATCACCCGCCCGACAAGTGCTACCCGCTGCCTCTCGGCAGACTCCGCCCGCTTCTTGTGCGCGCGCACCTCCTCCTGCTCCCGCTGGATCTCCCGGTGCAATCCGTCCGAGATCCCCCCGCTGCCACTACCGCTGCTGCTCTCTCCGTACACCGGAAGCACCCTGTCCTCGCCATAACCCTCTTCCTGACTCTCTTCTTCTTCTGCTGCTGCTGCTGCTGCTGCTGCGTAAAACACGGTATCGTTGCGGAGTATCAGCCACCGATGCCATTTCTGCACCTGCTGCATCCTTGCCACCATTCCAGGCGTGCGGCCAAGCGGGGTGCGTCGGAACCACATTGTGTCGGACGCTGAAATCGCGCACTCCGGAAGCAGCAGCATGGGCAGCAGCTGTGCACTTGCTGTTGGTTGTGCTGTTACGGCGGACCGTCGTGCAATGCTTCTGCCAATTGATTGGGAAAACAGCAGCGCTAGCTGGTCGCGCGCCTCTTCCAAAGACAGCGATTGCGCTGAGGGAATCCACAGTCGCTCCTCCGCCACTCCTTGCTCGATGATATTGCCCACTGCAATGACTGGGATCTCTGTTGTGAGTAAACTGGGCGCCATTCGTCTTCTGATCTTCCTAGGCGGAGAGGAATTGATCCCCTCCTCCTCTTCCTTTTTGCTGTTGCTGGTGCTGTGGCTGATGTTGCTGGTGTTGTGGCTGCTTCCTGGCCGCTTGTCTGGCCTCGTCCCAGCATCCGCCTCCAATCCGCCAGACTCCGCAGTGCTCTTCTCAACGACGCGCCCATTGCTGGCCTCCTCATTATCCTCTTCTTCTTCTTCTTCTTCTTCTTCCGACGAACCCCGATCAGCACACAATGCACTCAGTAGCGTCATCCTGCGTGGCCAAACCATCCGATAATTCTCCTCTTCTTCCTTTTCATTTGCTACTTGCGGTCGTCCTGCATCCAGAAACCGCGAAAGCTCGCATACCGCCCGTTCCCAGCGCGCCGGGTCACTGCTCGTGTACCCACTCCTCACGCTGCTATTGCTATTGCTATTTCTACTGCTAGTGCTAGTGCTAGTGCCAGTGCCAGTGCTGTTGTCTGACTGCCCGCTTTCGTCGCTGATCTGCATTGCCTCGTTGCCACTGCTTTCCGTGCCGGTCTTTTCGTGAAACCGGTTATCCTCAATGCCATTTAAAGTGGGTATGGCGACATTAGGAAATTGGTAAATATGAGAAGAAGAAGGAGGAGGAGGAGAAGGGGAAGCGTCGGTGGCTACATTGCGTAACGAAGGGGAGATAATCATAGACAAGGGCGATGCCGGTTTAATAAGAAGCGGATCGTGAGCGGAACCAGATGGCCCATCCTGACCACCCGGAGGAGTATGGTTACCGGACCCACTTCTTTCCTGCTTGTCAAGATCCATCGGCACCACGCTCCAGCGCACCCGTAGCCGCTCGACCTGCCGCATCAGCGTCAACGCCGGCCCTACCTTGAATCCCAGGTCGGTGTGCAGGATCCTGTATGTTATTCCCTCAACCAGCGCGGCTCCGTCTATTCCGTTGCTCTCGTATTCCTCTGGAATCAATTGTTTTGTCAGCACGCTTTGCACCCACTTGGTCGTCTGCTCTACGCTCCAGTCCCGCGGATCCGTCGCTGCTACTGTGGCTGTAACGCTGCCCGCATCACTAATACTGTTGCTGTTTGGCTTGGCTCCCAGTGAGGTTGCTTGAAACTTTTGGTCGCTCCATTGTTTTTCCATTCTATGCAATATAAAATAAAATAATAGCACAAGTGAAGGAATGAGGAAAAAAAAATAAAAGTAAAGAAAACAAACAAACAAAGAATAGACCCCCCACGCACCCCTGTGCAAATTCACATCAATTTAATAGTTTGTAATTGTGGTAATAACACTAATAATAAATAAAAAAATAAAAAAAATAAAGCGAAATTAGAAATACCAAGAAGGAAAAGAGTGGTGATGCTATTCTTTTTTTTTTGGGTTGATGCGAGTTCAGTAGTTTGGTTTTGTGTTTCGGGACATTAATTTTTTTTTTTTTTGCGTAAAGATCAGCGATTGGATTCTGATCCACACTGTAACTTTTTAAGAGTAAATGGTAACAAGGTTGGTATTTAATCCAAGAGAAAACTATCTAAACTGCCTAAAGCATCTCTAACTTCTCTTCATGTTCTAATGGCCCGTTTGATAGGGTGGTCATTGTTCTGGAGGGGGTTCCAAAACATTATACAGTTCGTTGACACCGATACAGATCCAGATAGGTGTCATACTGTACTGTTAATCATAACAATTGGTTGCCTGCTGTATTTCTATTTGCTAAGAACCCAACAGGATAACAGGTATTAAACTCTTATTGACACTGTCTGCCATTCATACTATGGCCTGCCATAGCTACATATCATACATTGGATGCCAGAAGAGGGCGAGCAGGTCGTGATGAATCAAAGACTAATCCACAATCAAATACTGGTAGGTCCAATAATGCTGATTCTTCTAATCTTTTAAAAGTGCCTTTAACAGGCACCCCATGTCATGACTCAAGAGCAATTTCAAGTATGAGAGCTAAGCCCAAACCTTCCGGTTCTTCTGAAAGAAATTCAAGAAATTCAACCACTCACTCAAAAACAGATTCAGGCTCAAAAGGTTTAAGTATAGGGTCTTTAGCAAGTACTTCAACCTTGGACCTACATAGTACTCTCTACAGATAGAAAATTATTTGCAAAGTAGTCAAAAAATTGTTAAAAATGACATCTGCAGCACACTGACAATCTACATGTTTTTGTAGACATTACAGCTGTATATTGAATATTGGCTTGAAATATACCTCCCTTCATCAGTTATATATCTGCTAGTGCTTAAAAATAATTGCCAGAAGAATAAAAGCTAGAATTGCCCCCCATCCCGCCTCTCTCCCCAATCGCTACTGAATACCATATGATCGGATTTGGATATAGAATCATGAACTATGTGTCATATGAATAAAAAATTTCAAAGAATAATGAAACATATTTAAAGCTGGCTTGATTGTGCAATATGATACTTTTCTAGCCATAAATTTGTGAATTATATGAAAAATATTTTATCGCCTGCTCCCTTTTTCACCTCATTCTCTTTATTTTTCCTTTATCTACAGTACAAACACAAAGAAGCTACAATTTTGAACACTTGAATTTCCTGCAATGCCAGAGGAAATAAAATTCACACGTACTGTCATAGGATTAAATCAACATAGTGTTGTTGGATATATATAGCCCATCCCCCCAGGATCCGATGTGGAATCCGGGTTGGCTTCCTTTAGTCATTTTTCAGTTACCCCAATATATCTCTTATATTATACCACACGTACTAAACTTGATGCAATACCAGAAGATAAAGATGATGATAACAACCAAAATGGTACACCCGATACTAGTAGAGGGCGGGCACGTTTTCGCACATCAAGTACCACTCCAAGCCCAAATACCACTAGTTCCAATACTCGCTAACCGTTTGGAGAACCTTTGACAAGAACTAATGCTCGTGGCTCATAAACAAGACCCAGCTTTGAGAGATACTAGTTTCAAGCCTTCTAGCTTTTTTTCTAGCAATAAATACAAGAATTTCAACTTCTAATAAAAAATTTTAAACACAGGAGATACAAGGTATGAGTCTCCCAGTTTCTTAGAAAATCTTTTTTTGACAAGAACTTCAATCTCCAATTTGTATTGCACGGTTATGAAAGGCTTACATAAATAATATAAATGAATGTTTGATTTAATAAAAGATGTCTAGTATAACCTTGTGAAAATTGTAGCTAGATTTATTTACTGATGCAGCTTTTTGCTAACTTGCGGGTTGCGGTTACAGAAACCTGTAAACCACCGCTTCCCAAGAGGCATGGTGTCGCCTTTCTTTTCCAGAAAATTATTGACTATACCTCTGATTTGAACATATGAGGGTTTAATGTCAAGACATTCCTGTGACATAATATATTCAACTATTAGGTCTTCTTTTTTTGATAGTCTCTGTTGTTCTTTGTGGATTATACGTGTATTCTGAGCACCCCTAATGCGGTTGTAAAGAGTAGTGTAGGGAACTTTATGTTGCTTTGATGCCTTCCTTAAGGATGTGCCGGAAACAATATCATTCTCAGCGTTCAAAATATCTTTCTCTGTATTAGGCGCCATTTTATATTTCTTTTAATAAAACAAATAAAGATAATTGAAAAACGAAAAAAGAAAGGTGTGGAAATAGTTTGTGGTTTCTTAATTGTAAGACAGGCCAAAACTAGAGGGGCGTTCCAGAACCCCCTATCCACTGATGTTAAAAGTGGCACTGAGCGAAGAGTTTAGTTTATATGTACTGAAAATGGTGACACCGACTCTTTGTGTGAGTAGTATAAGGTATTAACAATTGCAGAGGATATGTCGGTCTGATATTCAACCACAGGCGACAAACGCTCACAGCCAGAAATTCTAACCTAGCAAAATTTCTTTCTTTGCGTCTAAATCACATTACCAACACCCATATATTAAATAACAGCATGCATTGCAAACATCATTTGGTACATTAGCAGAAAGTCGAAAAGGGATCAGCAAAAAAAAAAAATAAAGCTAACATCCGTTGTCATCGTCATTCTATTCAACTCTTTTTTTCTGTTTCATTCCTACATCTCTCTCTCTCTCTTTTCTCTCTATTTTGCTAACTTTAATACAAGAATGTTTAAAAAGTTTAACCTCCAAGAGACAATGAGCGGGCAGAATCCGGTAAAGTCGTCGGCAGTCCGGGGACTACGCAGCAAGCTGGTGGACCAGTTCCCAGGAATATCCGCACACATTGACGAGATACTTCCGAAAAAGGTGAACCTGGTGCAAGTGAAATGCAAGGACCACATTACGCTGTACACGGTAGATAATGAGATTATGTTTTTTCAACATTTCGACGACCCAGTGACTCCGACACTCAAACTGTTGCACCAGTTCCCAGATATCCTTCCGCAAGTGCAGGTGGACCGCGGGGCTATCAAGTTTGTTCTCTCCGGCGCAAACATTATGTGTCCTGGTTTGACGTCCCCTGGGGCGCGGTTGCCGGATGAGGAAATCCCAGAGGGAAAGCTTGTGGCTGTTATGGCGGAAGGAAAAGAGCATGCGCTGGCGACTGGGATTACAAAGATGTCAACCGGCGATATCAAATCCATCAACAAGGGCAATGGTGTTGAGCTGATCCAATATCTGGGCGATCCCCTCTGGAAGACCCATATTTAATGAAGGGTTAGCCAAGAGCAAGAGATCGATTGTGTGGGTTTAATAAACCAATGTTTAGTTGAGTACTGCTATTGTTAAAGTTGAAAAGTGAATATGAAGAAAGAAAGAAATAGAGTTTGTCAGAATAGTTCCGCTCTGTCCTTGTTACTTTGTATGAATGATCGGAAGCTTGCCTGGACGATAAACAAAGTTATTCTTGTATGACTTTGGTTTTATGACACGGAAATGAGGTTCCTGCACGTAGTAGCCCCACCCTTGCTTTTCAGCAAAGTGGATAGCATCTTCTTTTGATGTAAAGTCAATACGCACAGGCGCCATCGGATCAGCCGTCGACTGCCAGCCCATCAGCGGATTAGACCAGCGGTCGCCCTTCTCAAGCCCATCGAAATCAATTCGCCATCTCAGATTTGAATTTCTCCCCGACTGCATCGGATTGTTTGCAGGCCGGAAGATTCGCACTGACCGCTTTGTCAATGACTGTGGGGCGCCGGATATAACCTCTGCCGGGAGTGGCTCGTGCTGGTGTGCTGGATGCACTACCTCGACCTCTGCCGATGCTTGCGCTGTGTCCTTGCTGCTATCTTTATTGGCATTGGTGCTCATCTGCATGCGACGCACAACCGCACAGCCGCCTCCTGCTGAATACTGCCCTCTTCCAAATGTGGTAAGTATCGTCCTAGTCAGCATGATTCGTTTTCCAGAGAGCCAATAAATGTGTACAGATCAAAAGAAAAAGAAAGAGACAAGGCGATTGAATAGAAATAATATTATTACTACAGTGAATGGACGGGAAAAAGGAAGGATTTCAAATTTAGAAAACCAGAGGTTAAAAACAATCCTCACTTGCCCACAAACGATAAAGGCGATAGTAATCTTCATCCAATCAGACGATCAGGATAATGATTTGATCACGCCATTTATCTATCAAGACATGGGAGGCGAAATGTTAGGGATCTGGAACACGAAATTCATTTTTTGGCATCTGGACCATTTAATCTCCAGCAGTCATACTAAAGCTGTATATTATTTGCTATTTATTTGTCTGGAATCAAGTTGTCATAGAATGAAGGAAATGAAATCTTTAAGGAATTTTCCTCATTACTGCCTCAGACCCTCCCTATTTCTAATAACTTTACTCCCCTTTTCTATCCATTTTCATGACAGTTGGGCGTAGGAAATTTGAAAAAAGTTAATTCTAGGGAAAATGAAAAACGAAAAAGTAATAAAATAAAGCCAGATACAAAAAAAAGGAAAAGATGAAGATATTCATTACTTCTTGAATGAAAAAGTTATTATTGTTTTTCTGTTTCCTCATGTACTTTTTATTTCCATTCATAATACAAAATATTAAAAAAGTTGCTATAGATAATGTCATTATTCCTTGATGTGCGGGCAGACATAGTCAACATATTCGACCCGGCCAAAGTGCCAGGCTCTAGCGTCTACACCGCGTCAAATGGAACGGATCTGGGAATGCAGGCGATATTTGCAGGATCGTTCTTCCTCGTATTTATACTAACATTCAGCGCGCTTCGACAGCGATGGCCGTTTATATTCTCGCCACGCACGCGGCTGACAATAACAGCGCCGCCCATCCTTCCACGACGATTCTTCGGGTGGATTCTACCGACGCTGAAGACGCCCGAGACGCACGTGCTCAATGCGCTAGGGTTGGATGCCGTGGTGTTTTTGCGGTTCTACAAGATGTGTATGCGTCTGTTGCTGGATATCTCGTTGTTCTCTTTGGCCATCATCTGGCCAATCAACATTCGGTGGTCCAAGATTAACCTGCGGCCCGCAGAGGCAGCAGCAGCAGCAGGAGCCACCACTGACGGTGGAAATGGTAATATGAATCTCCCGATATCGTACTCAGTCACCGACTACCTGTTTAACCTGACACTGAATCCAAGCGACCCAAAGCAGAAGTGGAACCTAGTGACACACATAGTGTTCGTCTACGTGTTTTCGGGTATCGCCTACTACCACGTATCCAAGTTCAGTTCGCGGTGGGCATCGCTGCGGTGGCATTTTCTGATGCAATCGCGCCATGCGATGGTTTCGCGCACAGTGATGCTGACGGGTGTGCCACGACATCTGGCGGCCAATCCGCGGGAGCTCGAGTGGTTCTGGGGCGAAGGCTTGGCGCTGGGAAAGGTGGAAAGGGTGCGCGTGTGTCCCTTCAATACGCGTCTGACAAGCGGTGCCAGGGAAAGAGCGCGGTATCTGGTCAGGCTGGAGCATGCGTACGCGCGGCTGCTGGGGAACCCTTGCATCCATCCTGATTACGACCCTGCAAGACTGCGGAGTCTGGCGCTGGACCCTTCGGAGGGCGCACGTGACGCTGAGCGCGCTCTTTTGGCCCAGTGGGCCGGCAGGCGTGTGCGTCCAACGGTCTGGGTGCCCAATTCCTCAACTCTGCTTATGCCGCTGCCCTGGAGACGCGCCGATGCAATTGACCATTGGCGCAGCAAGTTCCTCAAGGCAGACGAGGATTTTCGACGACTACGCCAGAGCCTGAGTCTGGCGAATGGCAACGGTGGCAACAGCGCTGCTGCATCGCCTGGACTCTCAACCACAGCGTTTGTGACATTCGAGGACGCGGCAACCGCGCACATGGTAACGCAGCTGTCGTGCTATCCGAATCCAGGCTACATGAAGGCGAAGCTGGCGCCGGAACCGCGCGGCGTGTACTGGCCCAACATCTGGCACTCGAGTCGACGCAAGTGGTTGGGCGTTCTCGTCAAGTGGGCGTGTATTGTTGTGATCTGGGCGTTTTGGAGCGTGCCAGTGGTTTTGGTGTCCTCACTCCTGACGCCAGAGTCGCTGGGCCGTGTGTTTCCAGCAGTCAACGATGCGCAGAAGCATGGGTTGTTGCGGTCGTTTCTGTCAACAACGGTGCCGTCGGTGTTTCTGCTTCTGTTTCTCAACACACTGCCGTGGATTCTCAAACAAGTGCACTTTGCTACAGGCGAACGCACAAAGCCCGACACCGACTACTCGGTGATGACCAAGATGTGGGCGTTTCTAGTCTTCAACGTCGTGTTGCTATTTGGCTTCTCGGGCACATTCTGGGCTATGCTCCTTGATGTGGTCAATAGACCAGGCACGCCAATGCAGAGCCTGGCATCTAACATCCCGCGCGTCGGCACTTTTTTCACCGGATACATTCTGGTTCTGGGCGTCGGGTACCAGCCGTTCAAGCTTCTGCAATTGCGTCCCGTGATCTGGCATATTGGACGCCAATGGCTGTGTGGCACACCCAGGGACTATGCGCGACTGGTTGCTCCAGTCTACATCGACTGGTACTCGGTGTACCCGTATCCGCTGTTGGTGTTTACGATAGCCATGGTGTACTCGAGCTTTTCGCCGCCCGTGGTTGTAGGTGCTGTAGTCTACTACGCAATTGGATATCCGGTGATGAAGTACCTGCTTCTGTACGTGTACTTTAGACCGTTCGAGACTGCCGGAATGGCGTGGCCCAAGGTGTGTCGTCGCATGATACTTGCTGTAATCCTGTACCAGGTGGTGATGCTTGCCTTTGTTGTGGTAAAAGGGGGCGGCTGGTACACATTCAGTCTAGTTCCCGTGATCCTGGCGTATCTGTGGTTCTTCTACCATGTTGGATGGTCACTGGAAAAGCAAGGAACCGTGCTACCCGTTTACTTATGGCGAAATCCTCCTCCCGATAGCTCCTACCCAATGCCGCCTCCTGCGACTGCCAGTTCTGCTGAAAAACAATCAGAAAATTTTGATGCGCCAGCCAGATCCGTGCCTGCTGCCCGGTCGGTTGCAAACAACACTGCGCGCATCATCCTTGGGTCGCGGATGCATCGACGTCGCTGTCGCCCTGCTGCGTCAAGTATCAGTATGCGAGGATCCGCCACCAGTAGCAGCAGACGCACGGCAAGATTGGTGCAGGCTGAGAAGAAGCGTCTGCGGTACAAGTGCCTTGCTGAAGTGGCAACCGCTCACGGGTCAAAGCTGATCAGATCACTTTCAAGGAACCCAGCAACAACAGCAACAACATCAACAACAACAAGGAAAGAGATAAATAGACGGTGGAGAGACAGTGGTGTCATTGAGGAGGAGGAGGAGGTGCATTCTGCTGATGAGAAGGAATGGGAAGACGATTCTGGCGATGCTGGCAAGCAGGAGATGGATGAGGAGGTGGGATGGGATCCGCTGCTCTATCTTCGACCATCAGGTGCAGGTGGCGAAAAGCAGAAGCAGCAGCAGACGCAAACACAGCAACATCCTTCGTTGTTAATGAGCGAGATTATACAGAGACCGCCGAGAGGAAGCACACACGCCTCAACGTTTGCGTCTGGCGTAGTCCAGGCGTCGGGATCCGGAACACCGCTCCCAACAGCAGCAGCAATAACAGCTGAGGCAGAGCCAACGCTGCACTCGGCATCACCTTTGCGGATTGCGTCCAGACTGCAAGGAACGCTGCACAATGTGCGCGACTACTTCCTCGCAGACTTCCGCCCAGCATGCCCAATCCTCGACCTGACCTACGACCGCGCGTACTCGCAGGGCACCGACGCCGAGAGCGCAGGCACAGCACTGACGCCTTTTCGCCAACTTCTAGGCCGTGTGCTTCCGCGTGCACTGAGTCCAGCCGCATCAAGAAGAGGCATTGCGGGATTATCTCTGCACGGGACATGGACGTCAGAGCTGCCATTGCAACCACCACAGGCGCAGCAATTGTTGTCGTCGCGTCTCAACTACACGCCCAGCAGATCCCAGGCGCCCGAGAGCGACGCCGAGCAACTGCTGCTTGCAAACTACCAGCGATACGCAGTGGAGGCGCAATCGACGTTTGCGCCAGATCAGCACACCGATTACACACAGACGCCCATGCTCAACTTCCAAGGGATCCTTGATCGCGGGATCCAGGATTACGTGCATCCAGGCTTGGTTGGAGAACTGCCAACGCTGTGGCTGCCGGCAAGAAAGCTCCACAATACGGGCACACTGGACAATAACGATGAGGATTCATCGGAAGCGTCTCCTGCGGAGGTGTCACCAGATGCCACCCACATGCTTATCTCGTTGCCTGCTTCGCGGTGGTGGATCGGCAGATGGCTTTTTAGACAATACAGTGCTGACGGCCGCCAGAATAGCAGCAACAGGTATTCGCAAGAACTACGCGAAGTCCAGGTGCATAGGACTCGAAGCTCTTCTTCAATCTATTGAGTGGAAATGAGAAAAAGAAAACATGGAAGATGAAAAAAAACCAGGTTGATTGGCATCCCTCTCTGGATTACTCATTTTAAACAATACGTCAATAATACAATTGGATCGGTTGTATCGTTTTCCCCCTCCGTTTGTATGCGGTCAGTTTCTATGTGTCTCAATTCTATGCAATAGTTTTTTTTTCGCTCTTACCACTTTTTCATATTGCTGCTGTTGCTACGATGCTTAGCTGCTATAATAGTAATAATGCTGCATGGGAGGCGTTACAATTGCAACATTATCTATTTGCTATTTTTTTTCATAATTCAAACAAATGAAAAAAGAAACAGATCATTTGCATTGTGTATTATTCATTATAAGAGATAAAGAGAATTTCACAAAGACAAAAACTAGTGTAGTTTTTAATTGTAAATATGGAAGAAAATATTACTAAAGTCCTTCATTTACCGAAATTCCAGGGTATATAAACAAGTCGATAAGACGTGTCGATGTGTTTGAAGAATTGTCTCTCCATCAGATAGATTATACACAACAAGTCTTCAACATCCCACTCTCCTCGTTTACGGTTCTCTGTACTTGTCTCAATCGGTTTAACCTACCTTGTACTTTTGAAAAGCTACAATTTCTTATCCTATTCTTCCCTCTTTTTATTCTGCCATCACTAATATCTACAATATGAAGTCGTCTTTTGCCATTCTTGCCCTTGCTGCCGTCTCCATGGCTGCACCAGCTCCCAACCCGCAGGTCGATAGCGTTGGTGAGTGGTATGTCAAGCGCAATCCTCAGGTTGACAGCGTTGGCGAGTGGTATGTTAAGCGCAACCCGCAGGTTGACAGTGTCGGTGAGTGGTACGTCAAGCGCAGCCCACAGGTAGACAGCGTTGGCGAATGGTATGTCAAGCGTGAGCCTCAGGTAGACAGCGTTGGCGAGTGGTATGTTAAGCGTAGCCCACAGGTTGACAGTGTCGGTGAGTGGTATGTTAAGCGTAGCCCACAGGTTGACAGTGTCGGTGAGTGGTACGTCAAGCGTAACCCTCAAGTCGATAGCGTTGGCGAGTGGTACGTCAACAACAAGAAGCACTAAGAAAAGAAATCAAGATTTTTCTTTTCTTCCTTTTCTCCCTTTTCCCTCTCTCTCTCCTTTTTTTTTGACGAGCCGCAGATATAATCCGGATTTTAATATTTTTCTTTATACTCTTTTTATAGTTCAATTGATTCAAATGGATATCCTAACTACAATACAAAAAAAAAAAGAAAAGCAGAAATGCTAGGCTAGCAAATCCGGAAAGCGCAAATAAATGGAAATGAATGTATATATAGAAAGTACACCCATATAAAAATAGATATATAAAGTCCTCTACGTCACATTAAAAATTTAGAAAATACAAAAAAGGTAATAATTGTTTGCTGTTATACTCAAGTCTTTGTATGCACAATGAGTAATAAAATAGAGGTAATAAATAGCTCTTACTACTACATCAAGCCCCTTACACAAAAGAAAGATAAAGGTGCGGGGAAGGGAAGAAAAAGGGAAGAAAAAGGGAAGAAAAAGGGAAGAAAAAGGGAAGAAAAAGGGAAGAAAAAGGGAGTCTACATTTTAGAAAGAAAAAACGACACTTTAAATATAGAAAGAAAACATGACATTTTGTTCCCTTTTTTTCTTTTTATAATATAGAAAGAAACAGGTTGGCTTTATACTACAAAAAAAAAGTAAGAGAGATAAAAAAATGAATAGAATGGGGCTGGTAATTCTCTTACTCCCATTCATTATGCTTTTATGTTTTTTTTTTGTTAGCATAGGAGAAAGAAAAAAAAGCAGGTAATGGAGGTTTCTTTCTTTCTTTGTGCATTTTTCCTTTTTCGTTATAAAAGATACCAGGACGTTAGGAAAATAAAAAAATTGTTGCAGGTTGTCCTTTTTTCTTTTCCTGTTTTCCTTGTTTTCTGTACAGTATTATCAACTTTTATATCTTTTTTCTTTACTTTTTTGACTCTACGTGTATACAAATGTTATTATTATAGTTACTCTCAATCATTTCCCCCTTGCATCTACTACATTATTAGCTCATCACATCAATTTGACATATACACTGTGCATAGTACCAAAAAACACATACATACATACATACAAAAAAGTCTGCATTATCCATATATATATTATCTGTTTTATTTTCCTTGTTACGTACATATACACACATATACCATTATCGCGAACACAATCACATCATATCTAGTATAAAGCGATGTGGACCAGCGATGGAGGCAGCAAAAGGCCGGCGCTATCAATTGATCTATTTACACCGCAGGTCACAGTAACAAGCGGGTCGGAAACAAATCTTCTTCTTGGATACGTGGATGTAGAACTTGACCGGGCAACAGAAGTCAAGAGCCTCAAGGTGACGCTTACTGGCACGTACACGGCGTTCTGGATGGACGGAAACGCAGGCCAAGGAATGCGCAAAGAGTATTACCAGAACAAACTGTTTCACCACGACACTATAGCGCTGACAAAACATCATCTGGAGACAAAGAGGACAATGTTTAGCAGCGGAAGTAGCAGAAGAGAGAGCCGAACGGTACCGGATGCGCGAGCGCCGCTGGAGCTGTGCGTACGCAGGGCTGACAGAGAGTGGGAGACAGTGTCGGTGGAGAGCAGTGATGGTGAGGCCGACTATACTAGCGAGGAAGGCAGAAGAGTAAGCGGAGTAGGAAGCGGTGGCATGTGGAGTGCGCCAACATCTCCGCCGCCGCCGCCGGCTCCATCGCTCTCGGGAGCGCGGTGGACTCGGCGCCAGTACCACGACGAGGCAGAAATAGAAGTAGACGCAGATGTGCCGACGTTTACTGAAGCAATGGCGGCGCCTGTAGCTTCCTCTTCCTCGTCGTCAGGATTCACGCTGGCCAGCGGCAAGCACCGGTTCCGCTTCAACATGCGGCTGCCGGCGCGTATGCCGTCAACAATAGCGTCGGCGGCAGGCGGCGGAATCCAATACGCATTGGCAGCCAAGATGAAGACGCGCGGCGGACTGCTGGGGCTCTCGTCGCATGTGGATGCTACGTGTCCGGTGCGCGTGGTCAATCTTCCGTCGCGGCTGGCGGAGCTGCAGACTCTGTTGCCGGCAAACGATGAGGCAATCTTTACGCGCCAGATAGAGGACTCGTGGTGGATCCTGGCGCGACTCTCTTCGTGCACTGTGAGTCCCGGAGACAGCCTTCAGCTCAGCGTGACGCTTGCGTGGCCGGAAAAGCGCGCAGCTGGCAAGGCCGAAGGAGCTGGCTCAGTGGCACAGTTTGTGGAGGTTGCCGGTGTGCAGATGGATCTGGTGGAACATACCGTGTATCGGTCGCTGGCGTCGGGCGCTGTTGTCAAGAAGCTGCGTGCGGCGGTGGCCAGCCAAGTTGGCTGCGGCACCAGCAAGAGCAGCAGAGGCGGCAACAGCGGTAGCAGCAGCGGCGGTAGCAGCAACAGCAGCAGCGTAAGTATTAGCAGCGAAAAGGCCGGCGGAATGGCGATATCGGGAGGAGCACGGCAACCGTTATCGCTGCCGCTGCCGCCGCCTTCAATGTTTGACGAAGACCACGGGCGCGTGTTCCAGCTCCAGGTTCCGGCGCAGCGCGACCAAAAGACCGGCGGCGGCGTGCACATTGACTGCCGCTCGGTTCCGATCTGCGTGTCGCATGAGCTGCAGATGCGGCTCCAGATCTACGACAAAGTCTCCAGCAAAATGCATCTTGTTCCGTTCCATTGCCGCATCATCGTGGTGCCCGATGCCGAGGCATTTTATCTGCCAGCTTACACCTCGTCCAGTTTGGATGCGCGGGTGTTGTAAGCAAGCATGAAAAGCAAGAAAAAGGAAAGCCGTGCGCACGTGTTTATGTTATTATCATTTTGTTTTTGTTTTTCAGTTGTTTCGGCTAACCTCCTCCACATCTCCAAGAGACCTTTTTTTCTGTTCATCTGGGGAGAAGGCCCACGTGTAATTTATATATATAAAATAACCGCAAACTGAATCGAGACAAAAATGATGATGGTAGACAGTCTTTGAACTGCTCTACTTTACTCTGTATTTTTCCATCTTCTGCACAACTAGAAATACAATGACATCTACTCATAAAATGCCACCACTGCTCCAGATCCTTCTGCTTTTACTGCCGGCGCTGGGCGCACGCGTGGAGTATGACTGGGAGATATCCAACATCCGCGTCAACATGGACAGCAGCCACGAGCGACTAGCGGTGGCAGTCAACGGAGCAGTGCCAATGCCGTTGGTGACAGCCCAGACAGGCGACACTCTAGTACTGCGACTGCGCAACAGCCTGGATACCGGCGAGGCAACGGGTCTTCACGCACACGGCATTCTCAACAACGGCACCAACTACTACGACGGCGCCGGAATGATAACCGAGTGCGGTGTTGCACCAAACTCGTCGTTTGCTTACGAGATCCCACTAACACAGGCTGGCACCTTCTGGCTGCACGGCCACCACGGCAGCCAGTACGTCAATGGCCTGCGCGGCGCGCTGGTTATTACCGATCCTGCAGAGTCGCCGGATTACGATGACGACTTTGTGATGACCTTTGAGGACTGGTTCCCACACGCTTCTGAGCCCGTTCCCGGAATGCGCCACGCCTCCGCCTCCGCTTCCGCATCCGCCTCCGCTTCTACTCCGTTGCCGCCGCCATCCGAGCGGTATCCGATCGGCGTCATCAACGGCGCCAACGGCGCCTCCGCGCCCGATCTGCCGTTTGCGCGCAACGCGACGTACCGGCTTCGGCTGCTCAACACCGGCTCCACCAGCATGTTCCGCTTTGCCATCGCCGACCACGACATGCGCGTCATCGAAGCAGATGGCATTTCCACGGAGCCACGATTCGTTGATAGTGTGGTTCTGGGTGTTGCGCAGCGTGTGTCGGTGCTGGTTAGCGCCCGCGCAGACGCTGCGCCTGTGAAGAGGTCGCGCTATTATGTTGAGATATTCAGTGATGTGTTTCCTGAGCTGCCGGGATACAATCCGCGTCTGTACTCGGGCTCTGTGGTCTACGCTGGCAATGACAATGACAACGATGCCGATGGCAGCGAGGATGTTGAAGATGCCAATGCCGATGACGCACCTCGCAGACCTGCTGCATTTGACGCACCTGCTGTATTCGATGACCTGCATCTGGTGCCGCTTGACCGCATGCCGCTGCTTCCGCCTCCGGACGTCACGCACGACGTCATAGTCAGCGCCAACCGCTCCAAATCTGATCTCATGGCAACATTTATCAACGGCATCTCGTTTATGCTGCCCCGCGTGCCATCGATATTCACTGCGCTGGGTTCTTTGCGCACAGACGCCAGTATGCCAGCTGCTTCCCCGGTTACTGGCTCTTTATTTGGTCGTCGCTGCAACGCAAAGGTTCTTCGCCATCTGGATGTTGTCGAGCTGTTTGTGGCCAACACCGATTCCGTTACTCACCCGATGCACCTCCACGGCCACTTTTTCCAAATAGTCGAGCGCGGCATGCTTAGTGGAGGCAGCAGCAATCTGGTGGCTCCTTATTCTTCTGCAGGGCATTCCCGCAGTCTGCAGCGACAGGAGCGGCAGTATCCAATGCGCAGGGACACCGTTCTTGTTGGGCCCGGATCGTTTGTGCGACTGCGTTTCCGCGCGGACAATCCGGGCGTCTGGATGTTCCATTGCCACATTGAGCGCCATATGGAGCTTGGACTCGCCATGCTGCTTGTTTCGGCGCCTGACGTCATGCGCCAGACCATCGATATGCCCGACTCGCTGATCGACCAGTGTCGGTTGATGGGCGTTCCAGTTGCATAGCTAGCTATAGCTTGATCAAGGGATCAGGAATCAGCCCTGTTAACCCAAAAAACAAACAAACAAACAAACAGACAATAAATTGCTAGCATCGCTTTACCGCCGTAAGAAATAGAATGGCCCGGTGTCTTCCAACCCTTCCCCTTCTCTTCTCCCAATGTTTTACTCTGCATTTGTCTTTTTTCTTTGTTTTTAATTTTAAAATTCCATTTTCTCATCCTTCTTCTTTGTAATTTCTCCCCTTTTTCTTCTGTTCTATTCTCCATGCCTCCTCGGAAGAAACAGCTGTTGCCCGACATCACTCCGTCCGATCTCGACCGCCTGGTAGTTCTTTCTGGCCCGCGCAACTCCTTGCCTGCAGCAGGCTGCTGCATTCGTCGTAGTCTGCCGCCCAAACTGTCCTACTTTAGACCAGTTGTCGAGGTGCGCGATGGTTCCGATCGACTGTACAGCAAATACAACCTGCCGTTGTTTGAGGTTATTGTTGGGTCGGGCGGAACCGAACAGGAGAAGAAGGCTGGTTCTGCTGGGTTTGGGAGTTCACTGACCACTGGCACTAACACTGCCGCTGCCAGCCATGTCAAGAACAGCAATGGAGGCGATAACATTAGTAGCGGCAGTGATAGTGGTGGTAGAAGTGGGCCGGCTGCTGCTGTGCTGCGTCGGAGACGTAGTGGACTAGTAGCAAAGAGCATTGGTCCAAACCACGCTGTAAGCGGTGGTATCTCCCAAACAGCACAGAGTAAAGAGAAACAACAGCAGCAGCAACGACAGCAACAGGAGGAGAAGGAGGATGTAAGCGACGACCATTACCGAAAGCTCCATCGGAAACCAGAGTACGTGGAGAAGCGCATACGTAACAGAGAGATTGAGCTGTACCAGTACTCGCGATGGCAAGAGAGTCAGTCTAGACCCTCCTCTTCCTCCTTCTCCTTCTCTGCGCATAGCCACACATTGCCTGCTTTTTTGCACCAGTCGCCTGACACCAGCGCTGCCAGTATTCAGCCTCCTGTAGATATCATCAGCGAAGCGTTGCGTGAGCTCGATTCTGCTGCTAGCGATGATAACGATGTTGGTGATGGTGGGGCGAATAAGCGGCCTCGTCAGCGCCGGAGGAAGGAATTGCTAGCGCTGATGGATTCGGTTGGATTCCAAAAGGCCCAGCAGCAGCTACAAAAGCAGCAGCAGAACGGCACCCAGCAGACACCACCATCCTTATGCACAGCAAAAAAGACAAAGCAGCAGCCAACAACGAAAAAGAAAAAGAAAGCAAAGCAAGCGGACCACAACCAAAACCACAGCCACAGCCAGACTGCTGAGCCAAAGTCTGTAGTGCCATTGCTGCCATCTGAAAACCAACACTACGACCGAAAGCTGGCTCATCTGGGCGGAGTCGTTCTTGAGCAGTTCCTTGTGCAGGCATCGCGCTTTCCTCCAGAACCTCCCGAAACACTTGATGCCGACGTTGCCAGCTCCCAAACCCGTCGCAACCACCACCATCCTTGCTGTCCTCGTGACTTTGAGCTGCCTCCTCGCTTATACAACCAAGTGATCAAGCAGCGGAAAATTAACAACGACTGATCATCAGCAGCATCAACACCAACACTTCCGTTTTTTCAGTTTTCCATTTTTCTTAATGCCCAACCTTCAATGGCATCAAAATGAAGAACAAAAAATAACGTCTGACTGTGAAGGGAAAAAAGGCAATGACGGGAGATTATTATTAGAGAAGACCGAATATGTTGAGCTTTTTTTTTCTCTTCTTTTGGCGTGCGTATACTCTATTTTTTGTATGTGTGAATGTGGGTGGGTGGGTTGTCTGGTTTCTCTTTTTTTTCCACCTTTCCCTTTTTACTTTCTTTTTCTTTACTTTTTTTTTTTTTACTCTCGTCTCGACTTCAGCCTTTTTGTATTCTCTCTTCTTTTCACACTATTCTTTCCCCCTCCTGTTTATTTTACTTTTATTTTTCTATATTCTTGCTTCCCTCTCCAACTTGAATTATCTGGATAAATCGGTTTCACATTGAGGCTTCTTCCTTTCTCTCCCGCCTTTATTTATTGTTTATACAGCACATGTCCTTTGAGAAGAACGACACCAGTAGTTCTAACATGTCGTCTGCTGCGGAGACTCGGGAACCACCGCGGATTCCGCCAAAGCCAGCAAATCTACGGCCAACCAACAGCAACGAAACCACAGCAGCAGAGACAACATCAGCGGCATCGGCCTCCCGTAGACGTCTAGTCAGTGACTTTGAATTCGGAGAAACTCTTGGCGAGGGCTCGTACTCCACAGTAGTTGAAGCGACAGAGAAGGCAACAGGACGCGTATATGCTGCAAAGATACTTGATAAGCGGCATATAATAAAGGAGAAGAAGATAAAGTATGTCAACATTGAACGCGACATGCTGCAGGCGTTACACCATCCATTCATAGTACGCCTGCACTATGCGTTCCAGGACCCGCATAGTCTGTATTTTATTCTGGATCTTGCTCCCAACGGCGAGCTGTTGGCGTGGATCCGGCGGCTAAATGGATTGTCGCTGGAGTGTGCGCGGTTCTACTTGGCGGAAATCATCACTGCCATCGAGTACATGCATGGTGAGCGCACACTGCATCGGGACATCAAGCCGGAGAATATTCTGCTTGGCAGCGATATGCATATTCTGGTGACTGATTTTGGTACTGCCAAGATGTTTCCAGCGCACGGTTCGGATTCCGACAACGAGAGCATGCGTGCGTATTCGTTTGTAGGCACCGCAGAGTATGTATCTCCGGAACTGTTGACCGACAAGGCTGCTGATCGTAACTCGGATCTATGGGCCATCGGCTGCATTGCCTACCAGCTTCTGACTGGCCGTCCGCCATTCAAGGGCGTCAACGAGTACCAGACCTTCCAAAAGGTGCTGAAGCTGGACTACACGCTGCCTCCTGCCATGGCCCCGCAGGCGCGCGATCTGGTTGAGCGGATTCTTGTTCTGGAGCCCGAGAAACGGCTTGGTGCCACGCAGCGCGGCGGGTTCCGTGAGCTGAAGGCGCATGCGTTTTTCCAGGGCTTTGAGTGGAATGGTCTGGAATCCCGGGCGCCTCCGCCAATGGCCGGGGCTCCTCCTGCGGTTCCGCCAAAGCCAGCTGTACTGCGGCAACCACCCAATACTCAGCAGCAGCAGCAGCAGCAGCAGCAGCAGCAATTGCAACCACCACAACAACAGTTGCCGCATCTGCAGCAGATGCAGATGCGTGGGCGTGGCTCCAGCAGCGATGGATTCGGCACTGAAAAGACGTCGGATTCGTCATTCTCGCCCTCTCCCACAGCATCGACGGATCCGCTGACAACATCGCCGATACTGCCGGCTGCTGTTGCACAGCTGCCAGTCTATGGACGCAACGATCTGTCTACTCCCAGTGGTGGTAATGGTGGAGCTGCCGTGCAAAGCCCAAGCGACTACTACACGGCTGCTTCTTACCGCCCTCCAGTCAGTCCTATGCGGCCTGTATACAGCTCTACCAGCACCAACGCTGCATTGACATCAGCAGCAGCAGCAGCATCATCGTCATCAGCACCACCAGGACTAGCATCAGGACCAATAACAGGAGGAGGAAGAGGTGTTAGGAATGCCGATACTTCTTGGCTTTCCCGTGTAAGAGCAGCTCTCTGCTGTTAAACTACTTGACCACAGGTTTATATATAAAACCATATGTAAAACACTTTCCTCTTCTGAAGAACCAAAGGCAATATGTTCTCTTTTATTGACGTTATTATTATTTCTGTTCTTGTTTGTTTATCTGCTTCAATTTTTCAATTTTTTCTTTTGAAAAATTCCTGTACACTAAATGTTAAAAAATGTAAAATTCAAACCTGTCATGATCGTTGTTGATCGTTTGTTGTTGTAAACAAAAAATATCTGTTATTGGCACCCCCACAGTATTTACTTTAATTTCTTTATTTCTCCTATGCTCTCTTATGCTCTGCATTCCTTTTTATTTACATTTGTACATTTTTTTATACCCTGAATTCCTTTTTTAACAATACTTTGAAAGAATGGCTTCTCCAAGCAGAAACAGACCCACCAGAGGTCGGAGAGGACGACAAAGCAAGGACCGCAGATCCAACAGAAACCTAATACAGCCAGGCGGATATGTGGTTGCAGAGTGCATTTCTCCTCAGAGGAAGAGACAGAAGAATAATTCAAAGGACAACTCCGAGACGCCTAGCAAAGACAAGGACCAACATAACGAAGGAGCCGAGACCAGCGCTTTGCCTACTATCCCCTGCATCGTGCGCGTTAGGGGCAAAGGCACAACTGAGAACACAAACTCAAGCGTGAAATCCGTTATGGATGTTCGGAGGCTTGCTGCAAAGGACCACGTAAAAGACGATGTTCGCATGGATGTCGAGAGCGTCTTTTCGCTTGGCGAAGGAAAGAGATCTGTCAGCAGCATTACTTGTGCTATAATAGACGCAGTAATGGCCAAGATAGAAGGTGGATTCAGCCGTCTTGCGGAAAAAGACATTTACTCGATTTTTGACGATGAGGAACTGCTATTTGACGACACCGATTCCTTTGACTTGGATAGAGCTGTCAAGTCCACGCTTCGTCTTAGCAAGCTCAACGACAAGGCATTCCAGGGTACAAGCGAGGCAAGGATGTACCCGCTTTTCAGAGATTTTGTCATGCTGGTGGCCTTTTACGTACAGTCCCACATGAACAGTCTCAGCGCCAAGCAAAGAACAGGCGCGATCAAAGCGAGCCCACATCTTATTCTTCCGTATAGTCGGGGAGACTTTAAGCCTGAAGGCAGTGACGACAGAACAAAGATCGATGGAGCACTGGCGCTTTGCAAATTGTCCACGCATGTTGGATTACAGGACACTCCAAAGTACAAGGATGTGTTTGCCATCCAGGAGCTCAAGTGGTTTAAGCGCGATCCACAGGAAGCGCTGATACAGCTTGTTGAGTACACGCGGAACATATACGCAAATCAGGACCACCGGCGTTTCGCGTGGGGACTTACGATGTGCGGAACGGAGATCAGATGCTGCCTATTCCACCACGATGGTGTTCGTGTTTCGCCTGCGATGGACTTTGCGGATATTGGCGGAATAAGAAGACTTGTCACGCTTCTGGTGAATTGGTCGTTCTGCAGTCTTGATCGGCTAGGTTACGACACGACTATGGAGCGGATCCAGGAGTCGAATGGATGGGAGATAAGCTGCCCCAATCACGACGACAAGAGCAAGCGCAACAGCTTCACGCGCTATGTTACCACAGGCACTATAATGAACGCATCTGCATTGTTTGGCAGACATACACGCTGCTACCTGGCCAAGCGCAAGGACGGTAGAAGCGATGAGAGCGTTATCATAAAGGACTCTTGGTCATTGCCGCGAGACTTGAAGAAAAGCGGTAAACAAGAGTCGGTTGTTCCCGACGAGTCACACAACTTGCGACTGATTACAGAAAAGTTCTCTGGCAAGGATGTTGGCTTTAGCTATCCACAGGCGATCTCCAGTGGCAGCGTTAAATTCAAGGACGGCAGCAAGTACGTCACCGATGACACATCGGTAATCTATGGATACGATGATGGCGACAAGGAGCATATGTATCGTGTGCATCGTCGCATTGTAATAACCCCTGTCGGACACTTTATAAAGTCGGTCAGGAACGAAGCAGAGCTTGTGTTTGTTCTTGCAGACGCTATGGAATGCCACAACGCCATCCTCACTGAATGTGGGCTTTTGCACCGCGACATATCGGTAAATAACATCCTTGTTATCCGCAATGAAGGTGAGAACTCCCGCTGCAGACCTGTTAGGGGCTTGCTAATTGATTTTGACCATGCGATATCGGTGGATCAGCAAGTGTCAGGCAATGGAGCAAGATCAGGAACTCTTCCGTTTATGAGCATTCATAACCTTGAAGGAGCTCGTGGAAAGCGCACTGCTCTTGACGACTGGGAGTCGCTCCTATACCTGATATGCTGGCTTGCGACATTTGGCATCAATAGCGACGATCGCGATGACATGGATGACGAAATGGTTGAAGAGATAGACAAATGGCGGTATGCAGACATGAGTACCATTGCAAGGGCCAAACGCAGTCATATGGACTCATTTGCCAACTTTAATAGACTCGTTCTATCGGGATTCCAGGGAAAATACAAGATGCTAAGGGTCCTGGCTATCGAGATTTACAACGCGCTGTTCCAGCACAAAGGATGCGAAGGCGCTTTTCATAGAGAACGGACGATTGCAACTGCTTCAAACAAATATGATATAGCTATTAACGAGATGGTAAAAGGTATGCAAGGTATTCTAGGCGCACAGCAGCCAGCCCCTGGTTTTGATCCGCTCGTTGCTCGTAATAACTACAAACCTCAAATCCTGGAAAATCTTCTGGAAGCTACAAGAGGTGCGGCAAAGGCGTGCGAAAAGTTCCTGGATATAATTTCCAAGGAGGATGATAAAGAAAAAACAAGCAACTAGATAATATCATGGCACTGGATTGTTTTAAAATAGAATAAAGTGGTTTAATAATGGATCGTTATTAATAGAACTCTTCTTCATATTCTCAAAATAAAATAGTACACAGGATGGAAAACAATAGAAAACTTTTGAAACATGACAAAAAAAAAATAAATAGCTAATGTCCACACACACACACGAAGCTGTTGTGTAACAATGCAACAATGCAAAACACGCTCTCCCCTCAATTACAACTGAGTAACAGGCAAAGAAAACAATAACAACAACAACAACAACAACAACAAGATTATGTCTAGTTCTGAGGATCAGATGATGATGCTGTCGTTGACATAAACGTCGAGATGCTTGCAGCAAAATCGGCAGCGCTATATAGATCAAGAGGGGTGGTGTTGGCGGATGTGGATGCAGTGTTAGTAACAGATGCGGCGGCAGCAACAGCGGCGGCAGCAGCAGCGGCAGCCATGCTTGTATCAATAAGAGGAGGCAGCGGCAGCGGAGCAAGCATTGGAGTCATATCCTCAAAGGAGAAGGGACCGTAGTACGAGGACATGTCAAGAGACTTTGTAGCAAGCTGTTTGCGCATATCCTCGGTAACGCATCTGCGGCGCTTTGACGCTGGAGGCTTGCCAGCAGCAGCCAGCATAGGCGAGGCCGAGGCAGCGCGAGTGCAAGCGGTGGGATCGGAGGCAGGAAGTGTCAGACTACGGCGCCGTGCGGTTGGATCAAAGCCGGCTGGGGCGCCGATACCGATGCCAATACCGATGTCAACGACTGTGGCTGGCAACGATTCGGTGTCTGACGAATCGTCATCACCGCTACGCGAGCGCTTGCTGCCAGCGTTGCTTGCCTTTTTCAGGTCGTAGATCTTCTTCTCCTCCATATACTGGATGCGGAACTGGTTCTTGATATCCTCGCTCTCGGTTTTCCAGCACTCGCCAGCCAAGCGCGAAATCTCGGTCTGGCTGACCTCGGGATGCAGACGCTTGAGCTCGGCTATCTTGAAGCTGCGGTACTTGATGAAGGCGTTGATTGGCTTGGCCGACTTTTCCTTGACCTTCTTGACGGGCGCGGCAGCAGCTTGCGTGTGGTTTGTTGCGGCCGATGGCGCAGAGTCGGCAGAAGAAGCGGTGTCGGACAGCGAGGAGGTCGGTGCTGCAGCCACAGTAGAGTCAGGGCTGTTAACGCCAACCGACTGATGTCTGTCGTGTGCTGGCCTGGCCTTTGACGCCTGCTGCTTGGCCGAGTGAGAGCGAGCCTTGGGACGGGAAGCAACGGCTGGAACAACGCTGGCGCCCAGCATCATTGGATGGTTGTTCTGCTGCTGCTGCTGCTGCTGCTGCTGGAACCTTTCCAGCGTCTGCGCAAGGCCATAGCCAAGCGGAGCGTAGATTACGCAGTGGTTGGGCACGTGCTCGACGAATATGCGGCCATCGGGAAGACAGATCTGCTGGCACATTTGGTCAACAAGCCCGCCTCTCTCGTCCTGGCGGTAGATGTAGCAGGGAGATGGAGAGTCGGCGCCAATGATCGAGGTGCAAGGCAGCACCGCTGGCGGCGGAGGCTGCACAAAGGGCTGGGAGGCATAAGGGGGCGCAAGATACTGCGTTGGCGGAGTAGACATGAAGGCTGGTGGTGGTGGCGGGGCCATGTATGCAAACTGGCTTTGGTACTGGTCCATTGTTGTTAATGATGATGATTGTGCTATTTAGAAAGAGAAATGATGACTATCAAGATGAGTGTGGGCGTAAGCGTGGGCGTAAAAGCAGGCGGAGGGGAGGGGAAGGCTGGTGCAAACAAGACAATGCAATAGGAAGAAAACGAACAAAACTCCGAGGAGACAGATGTGGGGGAAAAACAGTTGAATGCCTGGATGAAAGAAATAAAAGTAAGCAGGAGATGGCTTGTTTGTTTGGTGAAGGAGAATGAGAAGGAAAAGGTCGGCGGAAGTGCGTGCTTGGAAGCAGAAAGGGAGGGGAGGGAGGAATGAAGTGCAAGGTTTTTCTGTAGAAAGAAATGGGAGCAAAGAAAAAATAATGTTGTCAAGGACCGTTTGTTATATAGCGGGGGTGGGACAAGAAATAAGGGCGAGGCTGAGGCTGGTAACAAGAGGGCCGATGTAGGAAACACAGTTTGAGGCGGAAAAAAAGCCATAGCGGTTTTTTGATTTTCAAACAAGGGAAGAAGCGCTGGGATTGGGATGCGAGAAGCGAAAAAAGCAAAAATAAATAAATAAATACATGCCGGCACGCAGACAGCCAGGTCTCCTCCTTCCTCCTTCCTCTTTTCTCCTCCTCCAGCCCCGGCATGCATGAGACCGCGGGACCTTATTTCCATTAGTGGGCTGGAAGGGAAAAATGATTTACTTTTGCAGGACAAGTTTTTTGCTCGTCCTTTTTTCGCTCCTTCCATTTTTGCGCACTGTTTACATGCGTGCAGAAGGCGCCATCCACGTGAGAAGATGGGTGGGAGAAAACAAGCAAGGTCCGGATAAGTCGGTCAGATAGTCAGCTCTCTCTGTCATTCTGCTTTTGCGTACCATCCATCTGTTTGTTCGGTCTGATCGCTTTCTTCAACATATCCAAAAAGCAGCAGCTCCGTCGTCTCACATTCGGTACATCCTGCCATATCCTTGCTTTCCTTTTTACTTTCTTATTTTTGGAAAGCCGCACACAGATTTTACGCCCTGTTGTTTCTTTGATTGTTTTCCTCTTGCGAGAGAAGGGGGAGGGGACTTTCGGCCTGTCGATATCCGATCGCCAAACGCCAATTATTAGCAACACAAGAGCCGCCCTGCTGGATTGACATTGCATGGCATATGGGGGAGGCAATTGGCTGAAGGCTGCTTTCGATGTGGGCGTGGGGCATATCGCATCACAGCACATCCCCATCGCATCTCCC
Source organism: Coemansia sp. RSA 1200 (assembly GCA_027578915.1). Classification (NCBI taxonomy): domain Eukaryota; kingdom Fungi; phylum Kickxellomycota; class Kickxellomycetes; order Kickxellales; family Kickxellaceae; genus Coemansia; species Coemansia sp. RSA 1200. The sequence continues at coordinate 9,760 of JANBTT010000103.1, read as the reverse complement.
CACCTTCCTCTTCTTCTTCCTTTCGTCTTTTCGCTCGGCAATTTGCTCATGGACGAATCGAAACAAAACGAAACGAAACGAAAAATCCTGTCTATTTTTGGTCAGCGAATGCCTGGCATGCACGTGGTCGCTCGTTTATCGGGTTCCTTGCGAGTCATCTGGATCGTGCATTCAGCCTTGCCCAAATGAAGACAAGCGGGCGATAAGAGAGAAGGTAATGCAATGCAATGGCGAGAGTGTAATCGCGGGAATCCCGGTGACGAGTGATGCAAATGGAAGCTTCTGTGGCTAGATGGGGAGCTTGCTGGTTTTGCTGGCTGTGTGGCGGCGTGATTACCAAGTAATTGCGGCTGAATCTGTGATCATTGCTTTTTTTTTTCCAGATCAGCAAATGAGAATACAGGAAACACGTCAGCACTTTGTACTTCAAAAAGCGCGGAAATAATAATTTATCTGGGTCGTCCTCTTTATTCCTTTGTGTCTACCGATCCGCCACCTTTTTTTATTATACTCTTCTTTATTTAACTAGACTTTTACAAATTACATTACATTACATTGCACTACACAATAATGCATAGGACACCCAGCATCTCGCAACGACTGAAATGCCAGCCCGCAGACGCACACAGCCCGTACTCTGACAAGGTTTTCCTGCCGCCGTCGTTTCTGTCAGCGCTGTTGGATTCGGAGGGCGGTGGCATGCAGGAGCTTCCATCGCCTATTACCGTTCGAATAGCACCGTCCAATGTGTGCTGCGGAGTGCGTGGGTTTGACGCTGAGGAAGGAACCGTTAGGATTCCAGCAGGCATGCTTGAACAGATAAACAACAATGGTATGAGTGGTGATAGCAGCAACAGTACCTTGGTGACGGTGGAGTATGTGCGGCTGGAGAAGGGAGAGTTTGCTCGGCTCAGGTCGTTTGGATCGGAAAAGAACAAGGAGAAAAGCCAGAACGAGGAGGTTGGCAATCTGCGTGGGCTGCTCGAGTCGCATATGCGTAGCAATCTGACTGTTCTTTTTCTCGGCGAGATCGTCCGGTTCCCCGTGGGCGGACGCCGGGAGCCGCTGTCGTTTGAGGTTGTTGCGCTGGAGCCAGCAAGCGCTGTGGATATCATCGATGTTGATCTGGCTGTGGATATCGTTGACAGCGGCCAATCGACACGCATTAGTGGTGGTGGTGCCTCTGATGCTTCCTTTTCAGCCAACGACAAGCTTGCTCTGGATGCGCCGCAGCCCCTGGGCATTGAGGTTACATCGGGAGCAACACACGTGATGACGCTGCTTATTCCGCCACAGGCCGACGCTGTTGACATTGTGTTAGAGTGCGATCCAGGCCACGACGCATCGCTAGTGGCTAGCTGTCTTTTGCGAGATGTCAGCGAGATTGACAACGACTGGTCTGACTGCTCGGCACCGTCACATTCGCGGAAGGAACTACGCGTGGAACGGTCACAGCTGCCGAATGCTGCGTGTGCCATCTATGTTGGTGTGGTGGTGGCCGCCGACTCAACCACAGAGCCGGTGTTTAAAGGCACAGTATCAGCTGTATCTGCCAAGCGCGCGCAGTCTTCTGGTGCTGATATTACTGAGCCAGAGGATGGCGTAAACGGATCCTCGCTTTTTTGTGCAAACTGCAGAACCAGCGTTCCAAAGGCCAACTTTGACATGCACTCGCTCTTTTGCCAGCGCCACAACACCAGGTGCGAAGGATGCGGCGCGGTGCTGAAGCGAAACAGCGCTGAGGCAGCCAACCACTGGCATTGCGCAGTCTGTAGCGAGCCTGGCGTTGTAGGTGATGAGGCAAAGCACAACCGGCTCCACCACACGCTCTGCGTCTGCGCATGCGGCGGCAATGAGGAAGCATCTTTCGAGTCGGTGATTGAGATGGCTGAACACCGGCGCACGGACTGCGCGCTGCGGCTGATCGAGTGCCGCTACTGCAAGCTCGGCGTGGCGCAGGGTCCTCCTGCAGAGTCGGCCGAGGCGCGGATGCTTGGGATGCGCGAGCACGAGTGGAGCTGCGGCAGCCGCACAATCACGTGCGCCCGGTGCAATGCGTACGTGCGCATCCAGCATGTTGCCACGCACATGCAGATGCACGACTTCCAGGACCGCCAGCGCCGCGCTAACATGATCCATTGCGCAAACAAGCGCTGCGACCGCGAGCGGGCTGCCGGCAATCCACTCGGTCTGTGCGCAGCGTGCTACGGTCCGCTGTACTCGAATGCGTGGGACCCTGGACACCAGAAGCTTCTGAAGCGGCTGACGCGTATGTTGTTTGCGCAAATCACGCAGGGCTGCGGCAAGGGCGGATGCACAAACCGCGAGTATTGCGCCGCAGGACTTTCAGAATCCGAGGCTGCTGCCAGGATTGTGCCTATTGTGCGCGCCTATGCGCCACTGGCTAATCTTACTGCTGCTGGAGGGCGGCCAAACATCGACTACGATAGCATCGACTTGCGTCTGTGCAGTGTGTAAATGGCAACTGGGGATGGTAGTGAGGTTGTATTAATATTGAATAGTTTATGTGGGGGTTTTCTTGCCTAAGTACAAACTAATAGATAATTGATAGACACAGAGTTGGTGGTGTTATAAAGTCTAGAAGCAGATAAAGAAGAAGCAGAACGATGAAGTAGGTTTTGGTGTTGGCACTGGCGTCTGTGTTTCCGTAGGAGTTGTCGCGGCTGCAAGCGGACCAACGGCAACAGTCTTGCCTGTGACAGACTCAATCCACTTGACGAAGTAGCTGACGCGCGTGTACATGCCAAAGCTGCCGGCCTCGCCACACGTCGGATTGTAGTACTTGTCGCGGCCGTAGCTGACAAGCCCAGCAAAGTACGCCTTGCCGCCCGACACTACAGTTGTTCCGGTTCCCGAATCGCCCTGGCACACATCCACGCCAACATTGTAGTTGTTGTTGGCGCAGATAAGCGAGCCGTTTGCATTTTCGTATGTGGAATCAATGTCCTTGCAGTCCTTTGGCTCGCCCACATACACCTTCTGCGTTAGCAACGACTGCGGGCTGTCGCTGCTTGATCCGCCGGTACGTGTCTTTCCCCATCCGAATATCTGCATCTCCTGCTTTGGCTTGATATCTCCGTTGAAAACAGTGATTTTCTCGGCAGATCCCGTCTTCAGCTCCATCTTTGGCACCTGCACAATTGCAATGTCGTTGTGCAGCGCTCCGCCGCCTGTGTACTGCGGGTGAACAGATGCCTTGGTTCCGCGCACATATGTGCCGTCAAGCGATTTGACGCTGCCGTAGATAATGTATATGTTGTCGGCCGGGTAAGCAGAGCCGGATCCCGAGTTGTAAATGCAGTGTGCGGCTGTGATAACTGTGGTCTCGTCAATGATGGTTGCGCCGCAGCGACTGTAGTTGTCTCCGCCTTGGTTGACAAGCAGTTGAGCAAAGTATGGCGCCTGGCCTTGTGGCGAAACTGTGCCGTTGGTGACACGCTCGTCCTGGATCACCGCTCCACGCACACTGCCAACAGCTCCGGCAACAATTGAAAGCGAGAGCAAGGCAATTCTCATGTCTGTATGATAATGAATAAGCTGTGAAAAAGATTACTATTTAGCGATAATGCTATCCTCTTGTTATTAAAATATTTTGCCAGTCAGGGAACTTTCCCATCTATATTTATATTCATTCTGCGGATTGTCTTGGAATGGATAAAGACAGGTAATGTAACAAAAAAATATAGAGCAGGGGGGCGTTATACAGCACTGCATTCAACACTATGTATATTGTGTAAAATTACATGTGTATTTACCAAACAACTATCTACTCTTTTTTTCAGTCACCAGTTGTCAATGAATTACTCATCCACTTGTCACAGCAAAAAACCGCAACTATACTGTACTGTTGTGACTGGCATAATCCACACCCTCTCTTTCCATGGCATCGAGAAGAGATAAATGATTGAATGATACTGAGCAGTCCTGTCAATGCACCACGTTTTTCTATTTTTCCATTGAGATTTAATCTTTAAACATGTCCTTTTTACCAGTCAACGCCATTTTAAGCATGTCGATTTCCATGTTTAAAAAACAATATATTGGCGATTGTTGCAGCGAATAGATGGAGAGGTGTGTATACTAGTCTTTGTATGTAAAAGAAGTGACAGTATTTTAGACACGGTTCAGTGCTAGTTTTGAAGATGATTAATTAGTTGCCGTTACTCAATTAAAGCGTAGGCTTGATCGGCGATTGCCGCCGGCTTTTATTTGTTTCCCTTTTTATTTGGCCATGCAGCCAGTTCGTTCACGTGCTTGTTTGTGCAGGTTGTGCGATAAAGCGAGATGGATTCATTGTTTGGAGCCGCACAGCAAGCAGATGATTGGTTGTGCAATATAAAAAATGGCCATGTCCAAACTAGCGGTATTATTTTCAGAAACGATTGATCAGTCTACAGCAAAATACAAAATAATAAAGGCGGTCTCCATCCTGCGGCTCAATTTACGATTGTTTGTTGCCCTAAATGTACAGAAAATTTCGGAATGTTTTCATTTGAAAGCAGCTCATCTTTTTTATTCCCATCCCATTCCATCCGTATTTTTTCCTTTCTTTTGCTTTACTTTCCTCTTCGTCCTCTCCCATCATACAGTTACACCTACACCCCCCTTTCTCTTTAAATACACACTATATTCTTTTTATTTGTTACGAATCATGAAGCTGGTCTCCTCTACTAGTCTTTCGATCGCACTTATTGCTGCAGCTACCACTGGTGGTAGTATTGTCGGCGTTGCCCAGGCGTCGTCTGGGCTGGAGCGGCGCATTGTTGGAGGAAGCGCAGTGGGTAGCTCATCTGCAGCAGAATACTCGTTTGTGGCCAACATCCTGGCTACAACGGATGGCAAAAGTGCATACGCATGCACAGGAGCGCTGATAGCGCCAAACGTGGTATTGGTGGCAGCATCGTGCGTGGCGAATTCGCTGGGCAGCAAGGCGCTTGAGACAAGCCAGGTCGTGGTTGGGCAAGGAAGTACCAACCCAGCAGCAGGGCTTGCGCTGGTGGCAAAGGGCGGAAAGTCGGTCGATATGACCAAGGCGCTTAGCAGCGGATACGTGGCACCGCAGTCGGTCACGCTGCATCCCGGATTCAACTCAATTGCATTTACCGACAATATTGCGGTGCTTGTTCTGGCGCAGCCGCTGACAACGCAGACGACTGCTGGTGCGAAGCTGATAGTCAAGCCGTCGGCCACCACTGGCGCAACGTACGCAGCCGTTGGCTGGGGCGTGGCATCGGCAACCAATGCCACGGCCTATGCGCAGACGCTGCGTCAATTGCCGCTGACAGTTGCTGATAAGGATGCGTGTACCGAGATCTGGGCGCCGTACGATAATCTGACAAACTCTCTGTGTCTGCAGCCGACGGATAGCGCCAAGGCCAACGTATGCACTGGCGATGGGCTTCTTGTCAAGACCTCTTCCACTGGCGGCAGCGTTGCGGTGGCCGGGCTTCTCAACATTGTTGCAGCCGAGGGCGAGGTGCCAGCGTACCAATGCGCAGGCTCTTCTGGAAAGGTTGACTTCTTTACGACGTTTGCCAACTACGTCAGCTGGCTGACCGAGGTGGCTCCGCTGGATAAGGCTGCCTTTGTCTCGACCGACTCGTTTGACTACCACAACGTCGAAGCTGGTGGCCAGCCTGAGAGCGGGAACGATGGCAGCGCCTCAGAGTCTGGCGAGAGCTCTTCTGCTGATGACGAGAGCAGCAGTAGCGGCGACCTCGAGGATGAAGAGCTGACAAGCGTTGAATCCTCCACTGACTCTGGCGCCGTTGGCCTGTTTGCTTCAGCGCTTACTGCTTCAGTCTCTGCCACAGTCCTTGCAGCTGCTTCGCTGCTCTTCTAGATGTTGCATCTGCAGCGCCCAAACCAGCTTTATTCTCTTTTCTTTGACGAATACAAAAAACATGATAACAAAAAAATAAAGATATCGGTGTTCTTTGTTGCTATTGCGCGAATATCCGAGAATATCCTCCTTGACACCTAAAGCTTGCCTCAGCTCCTTTTCTTCATTATTCACATTTGAGATACAACCCATACAAATTGTGCCAAGCCGCAATCGCCTAATCCCAAGGCAAGACCCACAAAACAAAAAAATAAAACTCAATCTTTTGTTCCTTTCCTTCTTTTTTCAATCCATTTTTTTTATTTTCTTCTCGCTGCTAACTCCATTGTCTTTTCTTTGCCATTATCACCTGTCATAATGCTTCGTCGTTCAGCAGCCTTCCTGTGGAAGTACAAAAAGACCACGCTTGTAGCAGCCGGTGCTACCTACGCTGGATATCGCTACAGAAAGATTCAGCGAGAAAGCGATGCCAAACTGGTTGTGGCCCCAGAGTCTGTTCTCACGTGGAAGATTGTCAACGGTCTGCTTGTGGAGTCGACTAAAAACATCAAAGTCGGGTCGCTGGGGTTTCTTGGCTCAATGTTGAAGAAAGCGCTTATCGACTCTGACGAAGTGACTATATTTGACGCTCTGCTATCGCTGGAGATGGCTGCAAAGGATCCGCGCATCCGCGAGATATGCATCAACCTGACGAATGGCTCAAAAGACAGCCAAGGCAGCCCTGGCTCTGCTGGAATATCGTTGACCCAGGCGCAGGAGCTGCGAGCCGCCTTGCTGGCCTTTACCGAGCAAAAGAAAAAGCAACTCGGGCCAGCTGCCGGCCGTGTCTACTTTATGGTTGACTCGTTTGACGACCAGACTACGTATCTGTTGGCATCAGGATGCAGCGACATCATTGCCCAGCCCAGCGGGTACCTGCCGCTGACCGGAGTATCTTCAACGCAGCTGTTTTTCCGCCGCCTTGCTGACAAGATAGGTGTCAAGCCTGTGGTCGAGAGCCGCAAGGAGTACAAGGGCTTTGCTTCAACATTTACCGAAACCAAGTTGCCTGTCAAGCAGCGGGAGAACATGGTTGCCATCATCAACGCAATCAACGACATGCTTGTCGACGACATTGCTGCCTGCAAGCTCCATGGCGCAAAGGCGCCGCTTACTGCTGAAATTGTGCGCTCAGCAATGGCCGAGGGCCCGCTTTCTGTGCCTGAGGCCATCGACAGAGGGCTTTTGTCGCGCTCTGGCTACTTCCTTGATACCAAGCCGATCACTGGGCCAAAAAGCCGCATCGGAATCACTGCATACCGCCTCGTTCGCCAGAAAGAGCTGTCCCGTCAGTCCGATGCAAAGAAAAAAGACACCGTGTGCATTGTCTACATGTCTGGCGCAATCCGACGCAACGGAATGCACAGCGCCAGTTCTCTGGCTAATGCGCTGCTAAATGCTGCCAAGGAACCTTCTGTCTCGGCTCTTGTTTTCCGCATTGACTCTGGCGGCGGCGACGCTATTGCAAGCGACACCATCGCTCATGCAATTGACCACATCCAGAACGAACTAGGAAAGCCCGTTGTCGCTAGCTATGGCTCTGCTGCCGCGTCAGGTGCAGTGCTTGCTTCCATCACATGCCGCAAGATCTTTGCCAATCCAGGCTCAATCACTGGCAGCATTGGTGTTGTCGCAATGAAGCCCATGTTTACCAAAAAGTTGCTTGATTATTTAGGCGTCAATGTGGAGGAGCTGCGGGTGGTGGACAACCGGTCAAATTCGTTTACTGAGGAGCCAACTGGCGCTGAGCTGGAGCGCTTTAGGGCAAGAGTCGATAAAATCTACGATTATTTTGTTGCTCGTGTCGCCAAGGGTCGTGGATTCACTCCGGAGCAAGCCGAAGCAGTTGCGCGTGGCCAGGTGTTTACTGGAATCCAAGCAAAAGACAACGGGCTTGTAGATGAACTGGGCAGTCTTACGCGTGCTGTTGAAGCTGCTGCACAGCTTGGACACAAGGATATCGACGATGGATACAAGGCTGATATTACTGAGAACATCAATGTCAAGTTCTGTGTTCCAGAAACAAACCTTGGTTTCAAACACTTGGCCAAGAATTTCATGTGGCAGGCTATGCATGAAGATGCCAAAAATCTTTTGCTTCAGAACACCTCTCAGAGTGATATAGATCTAAAGCTAGACGACTTTTACTTCAAGTAAGAGAATAAGAAGCCATGCAATACACAAATGCTGATTGCATATCGATATTTGTATGGTAAAATAAAAATATCCAATCTATAACATGCATGAAAACAGATAGCAATATAGTTAGCAAAAGAACCCAGCAATTGCAAAATTACACACCATTTTTAAGCATAGAACATTTAAAAACCCAATTAATGTGAATATTAGCAATGAATAGAGTGATTTAAAGTTCTTTTCTACACTCTTAAAAAGCGTAATTTACAAAATTTGATAATGTCAATTTCGAAATAATCATATTATTGCTCAATCGTAGCAGGTTTGTAAGTTATAATAATAAATTGATATCAAGTAATTAAACTGAAATTGCAATTATAAACAGAAATAATAAAATACACAGACAAGCTGAATTGGCCACATGTCTCATCAGATTGCACATGATGTTAATGTCATCTGATTTGGCATATTTTCGGCTTCAGCATAATCAATTTTTTTTAATAAGATTCATTTATTAAAATAAAATAATGAAAAATTTCTTATTATTTTGTATATAAAGCTCTGCAATGATGAATGCTTCAGATTTTATGTGGGTAATTCTATATTCTTAACAGTTTATCAAATTTTTGTTTTAAAAATTATTACATCCAAGCTACTCATCTATATCAAATAAACAGAACATGAGTAAAAAAAGAGTACTACTTGTTCATTATAATAACCCATTCAATGGATATGAATGTGCTACACGTCTTCACTTTACAACAGTTAAAGATGATGATAAAGCTATAAAAGAGGCAAAAAATATATTACAAACTGATTTGTTAAATATGCATTTAGATAGAGGATTTTCTGATGATGTGATTTTGAAAAGAATGAGAAAGACAGATATACAAGTAACTTTTGGATAATGTTTAAAAACAAATGCATTGGTTATAAAAATTAATAAGCTGTTGGCTTTTGAGAAGTTGAAATAGTTATCCTTGTTTAACAACTGTAATTTTCTCTATGTTAAAAATAATTAAAGTGGCTATTAGACTGTACAAATGCATAATATTAGGACAGACAAAACAAGCCAAATGATTAGAAGGGGTTACTTTAAAAATTAATATCAGCAATTATCTTCAATATAATGGATAATAAAACATTGTTTAGCAGGCCTTTAGTTAAATAATTAGTGAGCCATGCTGAATTGTGTCAGAAGAAACAGCTGTTAATAAATCTAATTTTTAAATAAATCCAATTATTGGCCAGTCATGCCTGCATGTCACAAAAATGCAATAGAAATAGCACCGTGTGATGCATTATCATGTGCAGGCCATGTGAACTCTTGTAATGCATATGACTTGTGCATTGCCATGCATCATATGCTGCAATTACCATTACACTGTTGTGATATGTAATAATCAATCATGTACTGTTGACAAAGCTGTCAAACATGGTAGTAAAAACATTGAATTTAAAAACTGTTTCACATTTAAGAATATTTGATGTAAGCAATTATCCTGGAGTAAGCAAAAAGTGCAAAGAGCTAATCTCTAAAGCTCTTAATTTCAAGAGTTCCATGATAGGTATATATAACCAGTGAAGCCAATCAAACTTTACAATGTGACATTCGTTAATTTATATTCTATTTTCCACAATCCACATAGGAACTCCCTCTTAAACTCATTTTTAATTATTTTATTAAAAATAATTAATGGGCCATTTCTGCACCGAAACCTC
>JANBTT010000102.1:0-56074 GCA_027578915.1 Coemansia sp. RSA 1200 | reverse complement strand
AAATGTGCTTTGGCTCTAGACATGTTTTATATAGTGCTGTCCAACGCGATGCTGGTATTTCTTGTCCTGCTACAGGGACCCGTCTCCACCGCTCAAGATTTGCAGATATTTCCTTCTCTTGTTGCCGATATACGCGAGAAACCCCATTGAAATATATATTTATCTAACATTATTATATTGTCATAGGATTAAATCAACATAGTGTTGTTGGATATATATAGCCCATCCCCCAGGATCCGAGGTGGAATCCGGGTTGGCTTCCTTTAGTCATTTTCCAGTTACCCCAATATATCTCATATTATACCACATATATGGTAAATTTTCAAGATACATAGATAATTAAAGCGCTGAATTACTTTTAAAAAACCAACAGAACTCAATGATAATATCCTCCTAAAGCCCAGTCTATTAACAAGTTTAACCCACAACACCAAGCCTAAATAACACTTATAAACGAATTCACCATACAATAAATCATATTTAAACACAAATAAAAAAGTAAAAGAAACAATAAAACGTACACAAAGAATTCCCCAAGAAAACAATAACGTACAGTTTAATTATCCAAACAGACACAAGAATATAATATAAATACAAGCCTTTATTAAAAGAACTACACTTTTATTGCTAAGCCTCATATGCCATCTTTTTGGAATGCTGTTTCTTTAAAACTAACAGGCACTGTCCTGGTCAAATGCTTATCTTTTTTCTCCAGCTTTCATCCTTTTTCTTTTATTTATTCTTTTTCTACAGTTTATCTTTTATACGTAACTTTTATGTTTATTAACTTTTTTCTTTATTTCTTTAACTTTTATATGTAACATTGTATTTATTCTGCTTTTTAATATTTTTGTTATTTATATTACTTTTATATACACCAATCGGCAGTTGGGACACACTTACTGTATTTGCAACAAACTACATGTTGACACACAACATTAAACGTACAGCTCTTCCTATACAAACTCAACCCAATTTATTTTGAAACACACATAACTAGTAATTGCCTTTTCATTATCTTTTCACCTTCTTGCTTTTACTTGTGTAGTGCAATAGAGTATTGGACTATCTATGCTTGTGAATTAATATGAATAGAATCAACTCTGCATTCTGCAAATACTGGTAAGTTTCAAACATTAAGCTATGTCTTTCAATACTCCTGTAATCCATAATACTTTTTTATATATTGCCAACATCAATCCATTCATCTGTTGTGAAAATATAACTTGTTATTTTAATTGCTATTCATGTGACAGATTGTCCTGCCATTTGCTGTTTTTATTCCAAAGGATGTCTTTTTATGTGCACATTAAAATCCTTTTATTTTTAAAACTGACTATCTAACAACTGTTTCTGTTTGTCTTCACTATAACAAAATCTGTATTATCTGTAATTTTAAACTCTGTGTATTATTTGTAGGAATAGGAATGGCATATATTCTAGTTTAAAACACAGAGATGGATACTGAATATGTTATTACATCTTGTTCTATAAAAAGAATAACAATTAAAATATTATTTCAATTATTCATCTTTTATTTAATAAATAAATACTACACAATATTTAATAAAAATACAGATTATTTTATTATAAATTCTATAGAAAGCAATGCAAGTTCTATATATTTTACATAAAACCATTGTTAATTTTATTATTTTCTTGAATATATTAATATTTGTTTTATTAAATATATGTGATAATATATTATAAGCATAGTTTAACTGATTAGATAATGGAATAAAACATTTTATAACATTTTTAAAGATGTTTTATAAGATTGTATCTCAAAACAAGAATCAATAAATTGTTTACTGTTGAAGGGAGCTTGTCAGTTATTTTTAACATTGTTGGACTACCGTCTGCTACTGCAAATGGGTGTAATGTGGCTATTTTCTGTCAGGTTTTAAAAGAATGATATGTTTTTTTTACAAGAATGTGTGGAATGAATGTTAAAATTATGTTGTAAATATTTTATAGTAGTCTGGTTACAGTATCCAAACCAGAGCCGCTGGTGCAACAGTAGGCTTGTGTAGATATTTTTCTATCTTTTCTTTTTTTAAAAATTGCATTTTTCATATATTATTTTACAATTGTTATACTTAAAACCTATTAAGTACTTATTGTTTATTATTTTTTGCTTTTGTAATGACTAAAAGGAGGGTCATAACAATCAAGACCTCCCTTGGGTCTATCGGTTGGAAGCCTCAGTATGAGGCACCACTTGAAAACCTGGTAAAAACCAACCACTATCTAGCATCTCATGCTACACATTTTGCCCATTTTATTATTCTTAAAGAACTAATGAGAGATAATACTTTTAATCCAGCATTTGTGCTGAGTTCTCCTTTTTTATCATACTTTTATGTGTTTGGCAAATGAAAACTCACTTGATATGAGTGTTCAATATGTTCCAAAAGCTCCTCCTCCCAATGCTAAAAATCCATAGCAAATTATTAAATGCAACTATATCAAACTATTGCTTTCTAGATATAGAAATGCATATGTGGAATTTTCTGGTTTTATTTTTAAAAACTATCCTCCAATGTCACAACTTGCCTCCTTTTTGATATAGAACTAAAACAAAATTACAAAGCTAACATCTGTAGGTGCTTTGAGCCTTATTTCAATTGGATCATAAATATAATCCTTGATACAAAGGGTGCAGCAGCCAGAATTCATGAACAAATGGCTGGTGAAACCACCAAGAATATTCACCAGGAGTGTGAAAAAAAAGTTTGGGGACCAGCAAGACATGTTAAAAAACTACTTTCAAGTAGGAAATCAGATTTTAACATGCTCAGTGCAGATGGTGTCCATGTTTACTACATGTTGAAACCCATCTTTGATTCATATCCTCCTGATTATGATTTCACTGTCAACATCTATTATGATGTTAAAAAATCACCAGAGAATCATTTTCTTGCATTTTGTCACCTATGTGAGCTTTTAGAATCCAATGGTAAAGACTTTCAATGCCTTCCCTTGTGTAAATCGTGGATTCCAGGGCATGTGAAAGTTGATACAAACATTTTGTGTTCCAACATTCTTGGCCACCATCCCAGAAATGTTGATACTTTGGCCATTTGGAATAAGGTTTTAAATATTAATTCCAAGCCATTTTGTTCTAATAGTCACTAGTTCTATGGTACAATTTCCACGGATGGTGTTGCTACATCAATTATATTAAAAACACCTGAATTCAAATTAAAACAAGCTAATCACTACAAAAAAAGACTATTTCTGGAGAATCGGCGCCTATCAACAGTTGTGTACCAGTCAAACAAAGGCATATTCAGCATGTAATAACAGTTCCTGTTGATAATGCAGATGCAGCAGACTGTGACATTGATTTGGAGATAGAACATGTGGGGAATCGTCTTGCTGGATGTTTGGAGCGATATAACAAGAACCAAGAGAAAGGCGCAGCTTTATTGGGTACAAATTGTAACAATTCAACCAGCAATCGTGTTAAACGGCGCAGACACAGGGCTTGTAAGGCAGCAAAGCAGCGTAGACAACAGGCGTGCAGTGATAAAGGGGAGCAGAATCCTAGTCGACAGCAATCGGCTACTGAAAAACGACGTCAAAAACGGAGAAAGAGTAAAGCGACTATTCAGCAGAAAAGCCAGCATAAACGAGCAACAGAGAAAACGACTTTTAAAGACCCTCTGGATCCAGCGGCTGCTCTTACAGATGAGGACATTAGAATTATTTCTTCTGCGCGTTCTAAGGGGTTTCAGGGTCTGAATGATGACAAGAATTGTGCGTATATTGATGATTTGTCTGCGGAAGAATTGTCTTCTCTTTCTTTCGTTCTTTTTGATCCAGGGCGTCGTGACTTGTTTTTTGGCATTCATGAGACAAGTGAACCTGACAATCCAAAGGTCCATCGTTATACAAGCAACCAGCGATCCAAGGAAACACGTAGTAGGCGTATGCGGCTTAGTCTTGAAAAGGTCAAAACAAACTATAAAAACGGTCTAGTTTTTACAACGGAACAGTCGCTTGACGTGTATAAGGACGCTACTATGGATCCTGCAAAATTCGCAGAGCGTCTGAAGGCTCGTGCGAATGCAGCTGATGTTTTGAGCGATTTTTACGGACCAACGATGACAACGCACACAACGTCTACGCATCCCGTTCATAACAAGTACTGTGCCAGAGTTGATCCATCGTGGAGCAAGCGCAAGCAGCGGAGGATGGCTTCGTATGTCGGAAAAGAGGCTCGTGATTATCCATTGCACAGGAAACTACGGTTGTCAGCATATTCCAACAGAAAGCAGGCCGATGCTCGTTTTGTTCGTGTTCTTAAGCGTCGATTCGGAAGCAATGTTGCTGTGGTAATTGGTAATTGGTCTGCGGGAATGCAACGATTCCATGAGCCGATACGTGGCAAGGGATGGTGTAAGGCTCTGCAACATCTGGGGCTGCCTGTGTTTCTTATTAACGAGTTTAAAACGTCCTCGTGCTGCCCTGTTTGTACATGTCCGCTTGAGAATTTCAAGAATGTTAAAAATCCGAGACCAGAGAAACGGACAAAGGGCAACAGCAGTGCAATTGTTGGTGCCCACATCAAAAAGCACAAGCATAGAGACATAATTCGTTGCCATGGGTTGCTTAGGTGTACAAACATGGGCTGTCTTAAATCTACTCCAGGCTATGAGAATACAACACGTAGACGTTTGTGGAATAGGGACATGGCAGTTGTGTTGAACTTTTGTCATATTTTAATGGCACATCGTGCTGGTGAGGAAAGGCCTGAACATCTTAGGCGTACCCAGCGTGTGAGAGATGTTGTTGCTGCGCCAGAATCAACACCCAACGATTCTGATGATAGTGAGGATGCGCAGCCTCTCATACAACGCATGTCTCATGTGATTTTCGCTTACATATTAAATCCGACCTGGTTATCGCCAGGACCACATGACGTGTGGTCCACTCATTTGAGCGGTCAAGATGCTAAATAGCAAGATAGTTCAAAGTGCATAGTGCTGGTGTGGATGCGTTGGCACACAATGGGCTAGTCAAAAGGGAAAGAAACTCTTGTTTTGCAAATAAAGGAGGATTACAAACGATTAGTAAGGAGACGAGTAGGAGCTATTGTTCAGCAGGTCTATTAAGTGGCATGCCTCCTGGTATACCTGTTCGACCAGAGTGTTGTTGAACCCATGCATATCAATCCACATCCGGGACATGCGCGCAGGATAAGACAGAATTCTCCGCGGCGCCCCGCATTCGCATGGTGGGCCGGTGGTTGAGTTTGTGAACTGCACCATTATTTCCTCTCTGGTTGGCACTCCAAGAAGCGCCGATCTTGGGAAATAGTCACGCAGCACGTCCTGTTGTGCAAATGCCTGGCGGATTCGAATCATCTCCTTTGCGTTGCCTGCGGAATTAGACGACCCGCTGAATATCTGCATGTTTCGGTTGTTTATTTCGCGATTTGGATCAGAATCGTCGCCGTTGCCGTTACCATTGTTGTCGTCGTTATTGCTACCGTCCCCAGGATACTGGTTTGGCGGATCAGGCACCGAGTCGTACGTGTAGCACATGCCGTTGTAGCCAATAACCATAGCAGACCTAACTGAACCGCCGCCCAGATCAACATCCCCGGTCTGAGGCATAGGGTCTTCAAGCGTCGCCTCGCCATTAGGGCCATTGCCATCATATGCAAGCATAGAGCCAGCGCTGTTCTGCCACAACCACCAGAGCCTATCAATGTTGGCGTGATGCATAAAGAAGAAGAAGTCGTTGGGCGCGTATCTGGTAGCAGCATCGCCGCCGAGTCCCAGGTGCACCACGCCGTGGATGCCATACTCAATGTGCTCGCCGAAACGCGAAAGCCGAGAGTCCGACTGGATGTAAGACGATATCACCTCGGCAGGAACCCACGGCTCTATCGAGTCGCCTTGGTTGAAGTCGCGCCGCAGACAGTGGCGGTCGGGAAAATCCATGGTCCAGTCGCCCTGGATCCCCTCACGCTGGCATCTATCTAGGCCACTGCCATTCCCTCCTATGCTTTCTCTGCGAAGAACGGGGCTTCCTGCAGGATCGTCGTAGTCGAGTGTAGAATCCCAGAACGGAACGGTGAATTCCGGATCTATCTCACGCCCCATGTTCTCGAGCTCCAGCACAAACCGCCGGTGGAATGGAAAGAACGCAGTCGCTCCGTGCACCTGTTCAAATAATGCTTGATGCGACTTTGCAAATCGGGAAATGACTCCATCTTCGTGAAGCTTGGATAGGACATCGCCGATCCGTTGCCAGTCTTCGGGCGACAGCGAATGTGCTGAGCGACGGGTACGCAACCCTTGGCACTTTGGATTGTCTTGCGCAAGAGCTGTGGATGAGACGGCAAGAAGAACAGCAAGGAAATGATACATAAACATGGTTAGATATAATTATTTTAGTAGGTGTATATTAGTTGGTGGTAAGTAATGAAGTATAAAATAGAACCTGCCAAGGAAAATACCAAAAAAAGAAAGAAGCTTAGCAATCCAGATGTTGCGTTTATATAGCAAACAAAGCGATTATACGTAGTTCGATAATGATCAGGCCAACACATGTTTTATTCGGAATGTGTTTGAAATAATAAGTTTCTTAATTCTGGACATCCACTTGTTTTAGAATGGTATAAAATGGTTGTTCAATAACGAGGATACCGTTTTGATTATTGGAAATGCTATTATGCCGATCAAACATTATTCAATCACATAGCAGCAACAGCAACTGAATTCCTTTTGTTCTGGACGAACAATGTGACTACAACCCTCATTAAATGGAATCCTCTTGTTTCAGCAATTTATAAAATGTTTTAAAGCGAGATTAAGATTGAATTGGGTTTCAAAGAGCCAGTTGCATGCCAATTGGGGAAAAGGTAAGAACTCTGGAACAACAACTAAAAGAAATCTGGACTATTGTCAGTTGCCTCATGATCCGTATGGTCGCCGGCCATGGTGTTGATAAATGCTATCAGGTGCCAAGAGCGGGAAGCACTGATTTATATTTTTTTTTTTTTGGCTCATTAGGTCATGTTCCAATATGGCTGCACCCAGCGATGCTTGTTTTCCCTCAACAGCCATGCAAATCAAGGGCATGCGATTTCCACGCATTTATACCAACGCAAAGCACGCTTTCCGACCATCTGGATATATTGAAAAGAAGATCCCATCTAGACACAGAAATTTTTTGGGGAGAATAAGATGGGCGAGAAAATCGAATGAAAGGTTCAGAGAAAAAAACTCAAAGAAATGAAATGCCCGATTTCTGTCCGTTTGCAAGGGGACAAAAATGCGCATAAATTGTATGTATGGTCTGAGGGAGAGCTGCATGACGAATGGCGGCGGGGAGTTTACCAGATCATTTCTCCACTTTAAAAAGCATAAATGTATTTACATTGAGCTTGTTTGCTTTTTTCTCTCCTTGTCATCGCTGTGGTTCTTTACAGCCTTAGTGGCAATCTTGCGAAAAGAAGAGCACAGAAGAATATGTCTCTTGACAGTCTGACCAGAGCAATAAACAAAACAACCCCATTTTCGCTTATCATGCACATTCCAGTCCTTTGGCTCTGTTATTTGGCTCTGTTTGCTGTTCAATGCGAAAACTTCCCCCAAAAAAGACGGAATGTTTCTCTGCCTCTGAGCAAGCCAGAAAGAATAAAGAAAACCGAATTGTGGCTAGCCAGCCACGACATCAGCAGATGTCAGCAGGGGGGAAAACCGTAGAAATAATAGAGCCAGAAGCGGGCACAGCAGCAGCAGCGGAGCAAAGAGAGCAAGAAAAGACGTGTCAGAAAATGGGTCTACTGCCATCATAACCGCTTTTGCCAATGGCAGTGAAACCCGAGCGCATAGGAAATGGCGCAAATAAGCTTTTGCAAGAAGCGCCAGTCTGCCCGTCCTCTGATAAAGATAGAGCGGGGCTGCAATTAAAAGGCTACGTAGCGCCAACACAATGACCACAAAAACAAGACACGTTCTTTCTTTTCATTGTATCAAAATTTCTCCTATTTATCTTTATATTCCACATAAGGATTTTTGTAGACTGACGCGCTTAAAGTCACCATCCAAAACCATCACCTTTCCAGCAGCAGAAATAACAGCAGACCCGCCAAGACTGAGCTGTAAAAGTGACCGGAATTATTCATTTCTTATCTGGCTTACTTTTGTGAGCTGCAAAGTCCCTGACCTGTATCAACGAGTATTTCTGACTAAAGTAGTTTCTTTTTCTTTTTCTCCTCTTTTTTTCTTTTTGTTTTTCCCTTGCTTCAATTTGACCTTTTATTTCTACTTGTTGCATATATATGGCCTTTCTCATCCTACATGCTGTTTAGTTTTTCTCATCGCCCACAACCGCATTCTGCCATTCTGCTTTTATAATTAATATTATTATCACTATTATTATTATTACTCACCACCACTCTTCCAGTCTAATTCTCCGCCGACATCAAGATGGCTCCCAAAAAGACGATTACAGCCGCTTCGCTAGTGCATGAGGGCCACCCAATTGCAACCCAGACCGTCCCCACAGACTTTGCCTGGAGACGCGACAGCACGGGTTCCGAAACGCAAACGTTATATTTCCAGCTTGAGAATGGGTGTCTTGGCTTTGTGCAAATCGCCTGGGCGTACTTGGCACTGACAACCACAATCGAAACCAATGCGCTGTTCTACATTCCAGGACAGCCGTGCGTGTTCGAGAGTCACAATGGACACAACCTTAAGGTACACAAGAAAAGCCAAGAGTTCGAGTGCAAGGGGCTGGCCATGGCTTGGAATGACGACCAAACACAGCTGACTGTCAAGTACACCGCCGGCAGGGAGCGCAACCCCAAGGGCGTTGCTGCAAGCTTTGTTTTTACCCGGAAATCGGACGGCTACAAGATTGGCGACGGCAAGACCTACATTGGCGAGGGCACTGCTTCGCATTACTTTTACCCGGCGGGCGACATGGTTGCCAAGGGCGAAATCAACGGTGTCAAGTTCGACTCCAAGGGCGCCGGCCTCTTTATCCACGCCCACTCAGCCAACATTATGCCCTATAATGTCGGTGCCGAGTGGAACATGGTTTACTTTATTGGCTATCGCGAGGGCACGCCCGAAGATCAGAAGAAGGCTTCCAACGCGTTTACTTACAATGTTCTGCAGTACGAGACCCCGCATAGCGCAGGGAGCGTCAATTGCGCCAACGCAAGCCTAACAGAGTCAAACAGGCTAAGTGCCGTTCTTTGGGACACCGATGTCAAACACATTGATGATGAGCTGGATCCGAACGGCAGCGGCTACAAGCTGCCCAAGCGCGTGCTTTTCACTTCAACTGGCAAAACAACCGACGGCAAGAAAGCCAAGGTCGTCTTTGAGGCGAACCCAACAATGCGTTTGCACGATATTGATGTGCTCCATGAGATGCCCTACGTTATCCGTCGTCTTGTCCAGGCGCTTATCACAAAACCCTTTGTATTTGAGCGCTACGATGGCGAAGCAAAGATCGTTGTTGAGATTGAAGGCCAGGAACCGTTTAGTGTCCACGGCGTTGCCTTTAACGAGCTTACTCTTATGAAATGAGGTTCTCTCACATCTGCTGTCTATTCTATATTGTTTGGTCTGTTGTTAAACCCCTCCTTCCCACTTTCTTTTTTGTTGGTTGGAGTTTTGCCATATCCAGCCGTTTCTCTATTTCTCTCTTTTCTTCTCTACATTACACAGTTAATTGTCCCTCTCTCGTTTCATTCTGTCTAACGAATGAAAACTAAAACTAAAAAAATTCAGCTAGCTAGTGTCCCGTGTGTATATGGCTGGCATTTTATTTCTTGTGTATGTCCCGGTTTTTTTCTTCATATTTTTCTATTATATCAATTCAAATTCTATCTCAATCCACCAATGTTCTACTCTCTCCATGTGTGAACAATAAGTAAACACCAAGCACAGAGAACAATTAAATGACAGTATATATGGAAACATTTCCACCATTGCTGGCTCTCCTCTCCCGCTTCTTAGAGGCTTGTCTTTACATCAACATCAATGTTCCGCACAAAAGACAGCCTTGTGCGCAGCTGCGATCGTACGTGTGACACTGCTTTCTGGATATCCGTAGCCCGCTCGTCGCTGCCAAATGCCAAGGCAACGTGCATATGTATAAATGGCCCCGATTTGCGGCAGATGATATCGCTAAACCCGCGTACTTGCGGTATATTCTCGACAATCCCACACATTGCCTTGTGAATTTCGTCCGTGTATTGCGCGGATGGTGGAGTGTCAGTGATCTCCTTCACCGCATCCAAAGCCATTGTTGCTCCGCTCCAGGCGAGCATTGTGCTGACGACTAGACCGCCAACAGCATCAAGGACAGGGAAGCCCATGAGTGCACCCCCAATTGCAGCAACAGACACTAGACTGGTCAAAGAGTCGCTCCGATGGTGCCATGCGTTTGCTATAAGCACATTGGACTTTGTGCGCTTGCCGACCTTCATTGTCGCCTGGAACAATGCCTCGTTGACCACAATTGACCCAATTCCGAACCATATTGCCCGAGGATCAACAACGACATTTCCATCAACAACAGTGTGCATCCCATGGCTGTGGGAATGTCCAATTAGTGACGATGGCGCCTCTGATGCTACGCCTGCCGAATTAGCCGTGGTTTCCGAGGCTGCTGATGCGGCAGAGGCGGCAGCATCGCTGCTGCTACTCATCACAGCACCAGCAATCTCCCGCACCGACTCAATCACGCCATGCGCTGATGGCACACTGAAAGCTGAAAATGTTCCTGGCAGCAGGTGAACCACTTGCTCCAGCGCATGGGCTCCGATGCCTAACCCCGATGCAACAAGGAATGCACTGATGAACAAAGTACCAAGAGCCTCGTACCGCCCGTACCCGAATGGGTGGCCGGCATCCGCAGGCTGGCGCGACTTGCGAAAAGTGTACAGCGTCACAATGTCCCCTATAATGTCGCTCATGGAATGAGCTGCATCAGCAAGAAGGGCCGAGCTATGGAAATACACACCGGCCAGACCCTTTGCGACACTCATTCCAAAGTTGGCCCCCATTCCGATTAGCGTAATACGCGAGCCGGCCTTGTTGTGCTCCAAGAGCTCGATCTTGCTTGCGTGCTCTTCGCTCCCATGCGCATGCACGCTGAACAGTCCATGCGAGTGAGAATGCGAATGGTTGTGGTTATCTTTGGTTCCGGTTGTGGAGCTGTGTTCTTTGCGTAGGGTGTGTGTGAGGCTGGAAAAGTTGCTTGCTGCTTCTCGCAATGCCACTACCTCTTGCCTTGTCCACGGTCTAGACCTGGTGCTGTTCGCGTTTTTGGATTTATGGCTGCTGATGGTCATAGAGCGAGCCAGAGCTACTGCTGCCAGTCCAGCAGGCACCATGCGTGGCTGTGGCTGTATTTGCGTCCCAAGTCGCCGCCGAAGCAAAGACAGCGACGATAATGGGTGCTGTTGCTGCTGTTGCTGTAGCACCCGGTACTGAATACAACTCATGTTGCCCAGATAATAGAAAAAGAATAAATGAAGAAGAGTGGATATGGCAGTTTAACAAGCCTGTGCAATCAGATAAAGAAACAGAAAACCAAAATGCATGTAAAAAAAAGAAATCAAAAAGAAGTTTAGCGAAAAGTAAAGAAAAAAAGAGCTGGCCCGACAAGGTCGACAACACAGTCACGCCATTTTATTCATAAACGACGCTGACCGGCATTTCTGGTGCTAGCCTGTTGCGGAAACGAAGCTGATGACGTGAAAAGAGAAGAAAAAGAAGAGTAGGGCTACCAGCACAAAGAAAGAGACGGCGTTACAAGCAAGCTCGTCTGCTCAAAGAACAGCACACACATGCTGTGGGATATGGAACACTGCATTTGGCAAATTAGATGGTGCTGATTTTGCTGTTTTCAGCAACAGCAATAGAAAACCACACTACGGCACGCCACCAGCAAAGCAGCAAAGGCTTCGGCCAAGGGTCCGGAGCTTGCGAACAGCGGCTGTGCTGTTCTTCGGACTTTCCAGACCACAGCATCATCTTGGCTATTACATCCGAACATGGTTAGAAACGACTGAAAGTGTTCAACGCTAAAAATATATATATACCGCTACGCTGGCGAGGATATGCGTAGATCCACTCTTTTGGCTGCTGGATGAGGGTCCTTGCCGTGACTGCGATCAGCACCGGCGTTTGGATCCGAAAACACATCGTCGTCGTCAAAGGCAGCATTATACTGGCGCTTCTTATTGCCTTCATCGCCGCTATGACCGCCATCGGCATCCGTGGTAGTCGACACCTTTTGATTTGGGCGCGGGAGCTTTGCAGGCTGAGTGGGTCGTGGGAAGTTCCTAAAATAGGGGTGCTGGAGCGCCTCTGCCGCCGTTATCCGCGTAACCGGGTTGTATGTAAGCATTCTGTTCATCAGGTCAAGCGCATCTTCAGAGGCGCCGTGGAACAAGTCGCCCAGCGCTGGGCGTGGGTACTTTTCAAAGTTAAAGCCCATTGGAAGCTTAGATATTCCGGGCCAGTCGTCCTCGGTCGGGGTGCCGCGGGCCCTGAATATCGACGTCAGTTGCTCCAGATCTGAATCGCCGGGGAGGTACGGCGTGCGGAGCAAGAGTTCTGCAAAGATGCAGCCCATTGCCCAGATATCGATCGATCCGGTGTAGTTTGTGGCGCCTAGAAGGAGCTCTGGCGCTCGGTACCAGCGGGTGACTGTCTGCGAGGTCATTGCGCGCTTCACATCGCCAAACTCGCGTGCCAGGCCAAAATCGGCAAGCTTGAGCTGACCGTCGGAGGCAATCAGAAAGTTATTGGGCTTCAGATCGCGATGCAGCAGCCAGCACCTGTGGCAGTGGTCCAGCCCACGCAGCGCCATCATGAGCCAGCTTTTGATATCCGCTGGCATGAAAACCAGACTCTTGTCCTTTATGACGTTTTCCAGATCAGTGTCCAGAAACTCCAGAACGAGATTCAGGTTTGTCTTGTGCGAAAATACGTCGATAAGCTCGATGACGTTGGGATGCCGCAGCTCGCGAAGCGCTTTCACCTCGCGGATTGCCGACATATCCAGTCCGCTGCGCATGTTCCCAAGCTTGATCTTCTTTATTGCCACCTTCCGCTGCGTCTTCACATGATGGCCCATGTAAACCACCGCATATGTGCCCTCGCCAAGCTTTTTCTCCTTTTTGTACAGCGACTCGGTCTCCTTGTTGATCTCTTCGCCAAGTATTGCCTGCGAAGCGGTCTCCATCGTCTGCTGTGATAGGGTTATACACGACTGCCCGTCTTATTCTTTGCGCGTTAGAAAACCTCGAGACTGGGAAAGCATAAAACAAGAGCAGGGGATATTTATCGAGAAAAAAGAAGCTGCAAAGAATAATAACCACCCCACGCATAGCACACGGGTATTGAAAAACAAAAGCACACCACAGCCAATTTGATCAGACAATCAAACAAATGAGAGACGTTATGGGGATTGTCTCACTCGATGGTCGGAACACGTACTCGCCGTTTCCCCTTGCGCTTGACCATGGCAATTGGCATAGAGTCAGACGGCCGCACAACCGAATCAACTGTGGATGCAACACTTGGGGACGGGCTCGACGGCCGTCCAGACTGTGGTTGTAGCGAGTGCGCAGGCATTGGCACGGATGTTCCTGTCAGGTTCGAGGAGTCGTCCTTATTCCCATCGACTGAAGAGCCAGAACGCTCCAGCAAACCATTAGGCAAGACGGCGGGTTGCGATGGCGGCGGAGACGAGCAAGCAGATCTCGGAGGAGCCGACATCCTGACTTTATCCAGAACCAAGGAGGCCGGAAGAGACGACGACATTCCTTGTCCGCTTTTCTCGGCAGCAACGCTGGGGCCGAAAATCATTTGGCTCTTTGGTGCCAGGGCAACAACCGCCTCAGGAACCTTCCGAGTCTGCTCCTGCTTCATCCAGTTTGCCATGTCCTGGTTGTGCTTGGCATGGTGTTCGCGAAGTCGCTCGGAGCGTCGCTTCAAGTCCTTCATACGTCTGTGTATAAGCACCATTCGCCGCTGTGTGCCGTTCGCCTGGTTGATGTAGTGTGTGAGCGTGGTCAAGAGCTCTTCCTGCTCGCCTTTGCCCTCCTGCGACAGCTGTGTGTGGATATGCCGCAGACGGGTTATAATCTGTTGCTGCTGCGTCTCAAGCAGCGCTAGAGCAGCAGCAAGTGCCGGAACCAGCGCACCAGACGCTGTGTCATTCATTAGTTTAAATGCTGCCAAAAAATTAGCTAAATGGAGTGAGTGAATCTATAGAAGAAGAAAAAAGGCAGTATGAAAAAAAGGAACATCAGCAAAAGAACGATATTGCAGGAAGAATAAAAAACACCTCGCCACCCACGGTCATGGACAAAATGATAATTAAGGAACCAGCAAAGAGGAGTCGCTTGATTCGTTCTCCAGAGACTCGACAACCGGAGGAAGAAGCTCTTCGGCCGGGGCTTCAAGCTTGGCGGAGGCATCCCCGTCGCCTCTGGTCTCGCCAAAGTTTGCAATCAGCACCTCCTTTCCTTTCTCTCGTGCCTGCCTAACAAGCCGGTATGCGCTGAATGTCGAAAGGCTGGTCCCGCACACGAACAGCGCATTCGCAGCCTCCACCATCTCGCGTGACCGCATACGGACGGCGTCATCGACATTTCCGCCAAAAAACACCACGGTCGGCATAAAGTGGCCGACATGGCATCGCTCGCACGTCGGGTAGACAAAGTCCTCGTACCGCAGATTGGATGGCAGATCAATGTCGCCGTCTGGCC
This sequence comes from Coemansia sp. RSA 1200, assembly GCA_027578915.1. Lineage (NCBI taxonomy): Eukaryota > Fungi > Kickxellomycota > Kickxellomycetes > Kickxellales > Kickxellaceae > Coemansia > Coemansia sp. RSA 1200. The sequence goes on along the minus strand of JANBTT010000102.1, from coordinate 41,307 downwards.
GCCGCACCGGCTTTTCAGAGGAGTGCGCTAGCGCATTGTTGAACTCCACCCAGCCAGGATTCAGCTCCTCCAGTCGGTGCTGGAAAGCGTCTCTGCTTTCCTCGTGGCCGCAGCCAAGACACCGCACGCTCTTCAGCGTGCCATGGAGCTCCAGTACGTTTCTGCTGCCAGCCTTTGTGTGCAATCCATCGACGTTCTGCGTTATCAGGCCTGCCAGGTAGCCCATTGCTTCAAGCTTTGCGAAGGAGTAGTGGATTCCGTTTGGTTCTGCTTTGAACGCCGGTCGGATCCCAAAGAACGACCGCGCCCAGTACCGTTGCCTCGATTCGTGCTGCGACACCAGCTCATGGTGCAGGATCGGCCGGTAGCTCCCGTGGACCCGGTACGTGCCGTTGGTTCCTCTGTAGTCTGGTATTCCCGATGGGACGCTGACTCCCGCGCCAGTCAGAGCAAGAGCCCTGCCACTGTGGCGCTTGAAGAACGCTGCGACGGTGTCTGTTACCAGCGGAGTCACTGGCGTTCGCATCTTGGGCAGCCCGTACATCCCCTTTATCCTTACGCGCGCATTCCGGGACATATTTCTCTTCAAAACCGAGTATCGGGTGTTGATGCTGCTTCCGTTGCTAATGACAAAATCAAGGGATGATAAGATACATGATAAAGAATGAGAAAAAGGGCAAGATAGAGAAAAAGGCTGTGGAGAAGATGGGAAACGCGAACCACAAAGTTATAGGTTGTTGCTCTACTTGACCAGCCTTTTTCCATGGATATATTTGCACATGCTGACTGAAAAATGACTCTAAAAGCTACTATTTCTTCGATGGCTTCTTGCCTTCAAAGCCAGGGCGTGCCTTTTGCGCCGAGCCCTTCTTTTTGGGGCCGCTTGCTGCCTTGGTACTCTTTATGGCACGCGCAATGGTCTTCTTGGACTTTCCTTGCTTCTTCATCTTCTTTGCATCAACGCGAGCCTTGATGTTGCTTTCGCGCCGGTCAGAGCGCTCCTTCATCTTAACCTTCTCAGCCTTTGCACGGTCGTTCCACTCGCGACTGCTCTTCCGCTTCTTCTGGTCCTCGCGACGAACAGCCTTGCGAAGGAGCTTCACATCGTCCTTGATCTTCTCACCCTTGGCCTGGCCAAGCGCCTTGCCCCACTTGTCCTTCTCCTCCAGCTGATCCGCCTTCTCGGCATCAACCTTCCTCAGTTCCTCCAGGTTCTTCAGCTTGCCCTCAATGTTGGCCAGCTGCTGCTTGGTCTGGATGGACTTTTTCTTCTTTGGCGACATGCCAGTAAGCTTCCCAAACACCAGGTTGTTTTTGACCCCAAGGTCATCGCCACCCGCTGCCGCAGTGCCGTTGGATGCGCCAGCAGACATGGGCGTGTTCTTGCCAAGCACCTGCTCCTTGACTGCACCGCTGCCGGTCTTCTTGGCCTTGGCCTTGGCCTCCTTTGTGTTTTCGCGGCGCTTCATACGCTTCTCCAGCAACGCCTCGCGCGAACCGTCGTCCTCGGGCGCCTTGCGCTTCTGGCGCAACGACTGGATACGCACTTGCAAGCGCTCGCGCAGATCGTTGATCGACTGCGCTGGTGGCATCGGCTTAACCGTGTTGCTGGCATCCGTGGTGGCAACCACAGATCTCTTCTGAGCATCCGCGTCTGTGCCGTCCACATCGATGGCCATTGCGGTGGTTTCAGGTGCGCCCTTGTCCTCGATAACATCCTCCCACTCGTTGTCAGACCCCACGCTGCTGGCTCCACCGGTGGTGCCGTTGACCTGGTGGTTGTGGTGGTTTGGTCTGCCTGCTGCCATTGACTTGCTGTTGTCCTTTTCCTTGCCTGCTCTTTCGAGTTTGGCCGACTGCACCTCCTGCACAGTCTTGACGTTGTCGGGGTCGAGGCGTGCGGACTTTGCGTTGGCGCGCGCCTTGCGTTGCTCGGTCTTCTTCTTTGCCTCCGTCTCCTTCTTCGTGTTCTTCATGTACCGGTTGTTGAGGATCTGCTCGTGCTCTTCGGGAAGATAGAACTTGGGCGGGATCAGCCGCAAGAGCTCGTCAAACGCCTGAGCATGCTTCTTCAGGCTCTCCTTCAAGGAGTCGATACTTGGTTGTTCCATGATGTTATGCTTGCTTATAGATAAATAAGTATAAAAATAATGCTAGAGATTAATATATGATAACACAACAGGGAGAAAAGATAAAGATAGGGAACAAAGGGAGAAGAAACCCAAACCCACCTTTGAAGAGTTGGCTAAAGCGAGGTCTGAAACGAGAGATGTTGGTATAGAAAAAAGTTGGAAGGAAAAAAAAGCGATGGTGATCAGAAATCAGTTTTATCCAATCTGATCGGTTGTATTAACAGCATCTGATCACAATATGTGACAGACCCATATGTGGGATTTTATTTTACAATGCGTACAATATGAAGATCACAGAGACGCGGTGTGTGTTGCTTGCAAGGACACCACGGAGCACAGCTGGTAAGTTTTGATATTCAGTGTGTTCGTTGAATGTTGCTATATATAAAATAATAATTGACTTCGTTATTTGTATCTGTCTGTTATCTTTGGAGTATATATTACTTTATTCCGCTGCTCTACCATCGCACTGTTCGTTTGTCAGTCATTTTAGAAACCCTCATATCCAATGCAAGACTATGAAAGCAAGGGTAAAGACGTGGATTCGGCGAAAGGCGATGCCTCATCCAAAGCCCACGACAGACCAGAGGATGGAGAAGAAGATTCAGCTGAACTATTAACTACGCCTGGCAGCAAAGAGATACGCAGTCAGCGGAAACACATCGAGGTACTGATGAGGAATATAGACAAGCCCATCGATATTACCAGCGCTAAGGTTCAGAAGGGCATCAAGGCGCCGCCAGAGATTGTGCTGAACGTTCGCGGTTCAAGCGCTGGAGCCGGGAGCAGCGACTTCCACACATACCGTAACCAGCGGCGGAAGGAGAATCTCCGCGTGCAGCTTATGGAGAAGGAGGCAGCCGAGGACGAGGCAAGAGATACGTTTGGAAGCGAATTGGCTTCATTAAAACGCAAAGACGATGAAAAGACCGCCAAGAACAGAGCCAAGCGGCAGAAACGGAAGCAGAATCGCGGGACTAAAAAATAAAATCCTGGCAACGCAAGAATAAATGAAGCTGGTTGAATGCTAATTGCAAAACGTCAGAATGAGAAACAGCTTTACGACTTTACATCATTTTGAGGATTTATGGACGGTGCTTTCTTTTTCTTTCTACAAGGAACAACTATTTTTGCATATATCTCATCCATGGCTTTGCAATAGAGAATGGCGAACCCGGACAATGTTCTTTAATTAGAATTCTATTAATGTCAAATCTGGATATCGCAGCGAGATAACAAACCGGATATTTTAAAAATAAAATTTAAAACTATTTGCTTGTAGAAAAGAAACCCAGAGTCGATGTGATGTCACACTAACAAGAAACAATATAGAAACGTGTTATAATGAGAAAGAGAAAACATCTAAAGAAGCCCCCCACCTCCTACACCACAACCTAGACCTGGCCAATTTGCGTGTGCTACGCTGAAACAAGATTATGTACAGAAGAAATCTAAAGAAAAGAAAAAGAAAAAAAGCCAGCGGTGCGGTAGAGAAAAATAAAGCAAATGGAGCAAGTGGCAAATTATTTGCCTACGCGTTGGTGCTGTGATCGGGCTTGCCGCGAACATTGGATATCTGGGACATTGATGGAACAAGACCAAGGCTGTTGCGGTGGTTCAGCAATAGTGACGACTCATCCTCACTCTTTGTCGGAAGGGGATTCGCATGATGTTGCTGGCTGAGGCTGCTGTTGCTATCCTTAGCAGCGGTGGCAGCAGCGGTAGAGAGCGAAGGAACAACATGTGCTTCCATGCCATCCACAACGCTGTCGTGTCTCAGGCGCTTTGCATTCGTAGTCTGTTGCTGCAATACAGCTGGAGAAGGTTTGGCGCCAGAGACAAGCAATTGCAGTGGCAGGCTGTCATTCCGCTTGTGGGAAAGCTGCTGTTGGGGCTCAGGGGTTGCCTGGCTTCCGGCCACCGAGTCTGGCTCGGCATTCAGCAGCGGACGGAGCGTGAGGTTTGAAAAGTCAGGGTTTTCTGTTGGGAGGATGCAGCTGTCAGCGAGATTGGTGCCCAGGGCGCCCTCAACATGACGGCGGAACTTCTCGTGAGCGTCGCCGATGCCGCGGTAGCTGGTGCGGCGCGCGCGACCGCGTCCATTGCCGCGGAAGCTGAGATTCTTGATGTTTGGAATCTCGGTCTTGGCTCCCTCGATATTGTGGATACCGACATGCTGCATCATGTTGTCAAAGCGGCTGAAGAGCTTTGAGCAGCGCGCCACAAGGCAGCAGTAAGGCTTCTCGCCTGTGTGGCGGCGCATGTGTCTGTTGAGATGCTCGACACGGTCAAACGCCTGGACGCAACCTTGCCAGTCACAGACATACTTGCGCTCGCCCGACTGACTGCCGCCAAACTTTCCCAGAAGCGATGTCGATGCGTCGGATGCGATTGAGTCATGGCGCACCCGCTTGGCGCCCGACGGAACGGTTGGCAGCTCCAGAGCAGAGTTGTGCGGTGACGAGTGCAGATAGCGGCCGTGCGCTCTGAGGTTCTCGCTGGATGTCGAGGACGACGAGTGGCTGATAACAGAGCTGCGGCGCGGCAGGGTGTGCGGAGATGGAGCCGCACCCTTGCCAAATGACAAGGAGGGCCGCATGTTGATGAGGGGCTTTGAGGAAGAAAAGTCCACGCTGGTCCTTGTATTAGAGACGCTTGCTCTTGGAAGCTCTGGAGAGGCATTGCCTGCAGTCATTGGCTCGTAGCCGCTGTTGCTGCGAGGGCGCCCGGTTTGCCGTGCGTGATGCACCTCGTACGACGCATAAGGGTGCTGGCGGCCGGTGCCATTGAATTGCGCAAAGCGCGGTCTCTGCAGTATCCAGCCATTGTCTTGCGCCTCAGAGCTTGAAGCCGACGCCACGGGCGATGAACCCTTTCCATTCTTCTGCGCCGCAGCATATCCCTGCTGCTCAACAGAGGGGAAGACTCCAGACACGTTTTGGGGCAGAGGCGGGTATGACGGGATGGCCATGATGTTGTTGGAGTTGTTCATCTTGTAACGTGTGCTGTGATGTTTGAAATGTATCTATGAACAGAGTAAACGATGCGTAACGCAATTCGTTAGTGTTGCTGTTAATTAGCGTATTCTGTCTGCAAATACAGTCTGTGTGGGAGAGAAGATAGGAAATTGTGGAATGCAACGCAGCGTGTGCAGCTTGGCAACAACGACAAAAAAAAACTAAAGGGAATATTTCGCGGAGATTTTGCTAGAATTTGTGTCAAACAAAGCCAACAGAATAAAACAACGGCCTCTACTATTATATATGTACAGGAGGGACGAGACTGGGATGTTGAAAATGCACACAGGGTCCAGGACAATTAGAAAAAAGTAAAAAAATATGAGGCGTGGACCGAATCACTCAGCTGAATTCCAAACAAAATATATTAGCGAGGAATGAATGGTGTGGTGATGGTGAAGATATGTTGATAAGGATATATGCAGAGTTAATGCAAGTTGCAAGAAAAAACAATGCTGGCGATGATGATGCAGAGAGAAAGAAAAAAGTTAGGAATGCGACAAGGTAGAATAAAGGAAGAAGAAAAATGGATAAACGAAAGGAAGACTCCAAGTGAACGGTATTATATAGAAAATGAGAAAGGCAGGCTAGCCCTCTGGTGCGTAGAAGGTGGAAATGAAGCACTGAGGAAGCTGGTATTGACCGTCTATGCAAGGGACAAGACAAAAATAAAAAAAAGGTGGGGGTGGATGATACGGGGAGTTTCTGCCTGACTCACTGTTGACTTCATGTTTGCTTTCACTAAACGCCGTAAAAAAAGGCTTCAAGACAAGGAAGCGTTACAATGAAGATGCGCAGACCTTTATGTTCAGCAAAGGCGTCAGCGCACGCTAAAAGCCTAAGAGCAGGAGACATATCTGTCATCCATCTTATCATATGCTGACAGGAGAGGGTGTAAGGAATGGTAAATAAGGTTTCTTTAAAGATGAAATGCAAGGGAAAAAGGGGGAGGGTGTTCATCGTGAACTTCCTGATGGTCACTTGCCCAGAAACGTGAGTGCTTACACAAAGAGAATTTCTTTTTGTCATGGCTCATTGTACAACGACAGGGGGTAATGCAATTACAGAAATGGACCGCCCATTGTGCCCAGGGTCTGCTTCCTTCATCCAGCAATCCATGGCCATTCGCACAACCACGTCGCCTAGTCGTTTTTGAAAGGAAAACACAGTTTGCCAAGAGACTTTAGAGCCTTTCGTAGTTCTAGTCCATTATCTTAGACACCTGTGTAAAGATGTTGTACAGAGGTGTGCTGTTATATAGAAGATAACTTTTAAAACAGAGTTCGGAAGAGGATTATTCCATATGCTACAACGTTGTGCTGTCCTGTAGATCGGACAAAAGCATTTTCTTTAGGGTTGTCTGCAAAATGCTTAAAAAAGACCCAGAAATCGGATGCCAGCCGTTTTTCCGACGTCAGAAGCATTACAGCAAAAAGCAAGATGACCAAAAATAAAGGTTGGAATGGGGGGTTGGTCCACGTTCATCCACATACAGAAATATATTGTTGCCCGGAAATGAACAAACGCGAACTATATAGGATACCTCCCCACTTATAAGAAGAAAACCCCCCGAGTGACGAAATGTCAGTGGTTTATTAAGCAGATGAGCAAGTGTACTCACGGAAGTACAGCTGATGCACATCACCAGTCATCTTTTTTTTTTTTCATAAATGGCTTCCGGTTTGCCTTCATCCAAGAAATCTAAAAAGAAGCGAAAGCAGAATGATGGGTTGGCACATTATTCTGCTTGTTACGACATCATGCTTCTTTGCGCCCCATGTGCCAAGCACAAACGCAACAGCAATTTTCCTCTTTCATTTTTCCTGGCGCTAGGAAAAGAGAGACAAGGAAGGAGACGTTTTGACAAACCAGAGAGAAAGAGATAGGGGTTGTACAGAGGTGCCAAGCCCTGCTGAAAGACTGGGTTCTTTGAAATAACCACCTTCCAAGAAAACAACGACAACAATGGTGACATACTTGAGATATGGCTGCAACTGCAACAGCAAGCTTAAATGTCGTTTGCTTCCTTTAAAGTGGTATCACACAAAGGCAAAAGAAAGGCCAAGAAAACATAGGGCAATAAAGAAGAGATACTATAACACAAACGCTATGGTTTACTGCATTTTACATGTAGGCTGTAATAATCCAGTCTAACAGTGCACTAGTCCCTATCTGCTGTAAATGTAGGTCAAACTAAACTTACTCTTTTCTCAGTCGCTTATTTAGCCACGGCACCGGAGGTTTTTTTGAGTATGGATGTGGCGGACGTGTAGCTTACAAGAAATAAATCTACGAATATAATAGTAGCTATATAATGCAAGTCAAGTTTGGTTACTTTTAGGTTTCAAAGAACGAAGAGGGACAGTGTGTTGAAGAATGGGCAATATATCTTTTTAAAATTTTCGCCAGAACAAATCGGATATGCAAATGTTTAGAATCCAAGCTTAGAAGAAGAATAAACCACAAAGAGATGGCGGTAAAGGGTGAAAGGGAGGAAACCCACCAGCCCATCCCGGCACTAAATATCGACAGAAAAAAAGTCCCAATATAAGTTGCAAGCTGACATTCATATCTGTTTCTATAAATCCCAACCAGCCACTGAGCTAGCTTGCTTTACCGACATATGTGGAGACTTTAGACGAAGTAGGGGGAATATGGAGGAGGCTGCGGAGAGGCTGTGTAGGGTTGGATTAATAATCGGCAATTGTCTTCATTATTCTCCCTTTTTGGCTTTGACAGGTACACATACATATTGTAAAATGGTTGTTATTTTTTCTTCTGCAGCTTATGTATCAAAGACTTCGCCATCTTGTGAATAGAAGAAATATCCATGTGGGGGAAGAAAAATAAGATTCATAAACACAACGTAAATAATAAAAAAAGGCCATGGGCAGACAAGTCGTCCTCCACAACAACAACAAGGGGCTTGAGCACACTATGGCTTGTTAGCCAGGATATTAAGTCTGCCTAGCAGAACTAATATTAAAGATGTATATTGTAAGCGAATTAACAACACAAACGCTATATGCAGCCCATCAAGTGGGGTACGAAAAAGGGAGGGAGAGGTTGTAAGATCATCTGGAGTATTACCTGTTTAATTGAATCCAAGAGACTGGCACGATTGTGTGGAGAATATAGAAAAATATAAGCCGATATTTGCCTTTTAATTATTTTTCAGCACAAAAAAGGCAAGTGAAATGGTCAAAAATCGCCTGAAAAATAGTAGATATATGTTGTCAACGCAAAAAATGAATATTCGCTTACTTTCCTAATTGCTTAACCTAGTGAGAGGAAAAAGAACAAGCTGCAAATAGGGTGCAACGCATGTTTTGTTTGTTTAAAGTTTAGTAACAAAGCTAATGCTTTTAATGGACATATCTGTCGACAAGTAATATTGCAGCTCTCATGCCGAGGATGTTTGCTGGAGGCGTTTTGGATGTTACTTCAACACTCATCCAAATCCCGCAAATTTAGGCATCGGATTGCTATTTGTCCCCGACGACAACACGACGACGTCCCTAGCCCCTTGTCCTTTGCCATGTGTTTGTACGCCTCATTATCGTGCTACCCCGGCGACGTCCGCCGATAGTCTGGATGGCAGCAACTATATTCCCGATCTTTTTTCCTGAACCAACAGAATTTCCGATTCCAACAGTCGCGCCGAGGCCACCAGTCATACCAGGGCAAATTAAACATTCACTTTCTTGATGGCATCCAATTACCAGAGTCGCAACTATGGCAAAGGTACAAACAACTTATCTTAATGCCGCTCTTGCCATACGCTGCAATTCCGCCATGTTTTCCACGCCGGTGTGGCGGCATAGCCAAATGTTTTGTGTTTATTCCATATTTTTCTTGTTTAATATCTTTTTTACATAGAATCCAGGTAATCTGGCAAGGCTGTTCTGCAATCTCGACCCTCCTTGCATAACATTTCCACCTTTCAGCCACCAAACATCAAACAAATATGCAATTTCTCCTATCCAAAAGACATTCTGTTTTCTATTCGTTTAATGCCTCGCTTTTGCACAAAACTACAACAGCATCATCAGGGCCTCGGAAGACCTTCTCCACGCTAAATGTCTCTTGCTTGGCGCCGATCGGGATCGTTTGCTTGCCGTTGTACCGTGCAAGAGTGAACTCTCCGTAGGCTGGAACACCGTCAATCTCCTCTGCAAGCTGCAGCTTTAACTCACCAATGGTCTGTTTGCATGGGTCGACAAATATGGATCCGAGCAAGTTGGCTTCATCGTACTTTTTGTCGTAGATAAGAATCTCTTGCTCTTGGGGTCTATTAGCGTGATTCGCAACAGGAGCTGGGTTAGAAGCTATTGCAGTAATGCTGTCTTTCTGGCTATAACTTTTGCTTTTACTCACTGAAGCCTCGTATTGAAGCTGTTGGATATAGCCGGATTCGCCTTGTGCTGCTGGCATTGCATCATCTGGGATTCCCCAGGCTTTAGAAAGGTCGGGGTTTGCCATGTAGTTTGGTATGAAGGATGGCTTACTGCTTTCTTCAGGTTCCTTATCGCTGACAGTCACCGATTCACTACCACTGTTGTTGCCCTTGCCTTGTCCATGGGTAGAAAGCAAGGTTCGGATATTGTCATCTCTGCATATATCCAGTGGTGTCTGACCCTTGTCGTTTGTTAAAGTGGTGTCTGCGCCAGAACGAACCAGAAGTTCTGCCGCTGCCAGATTGCCACGTGCGCAAGCCCAATGCAGTGCTGTCCATCCGTTCATTTTATTTTTGCTGTTGATATTGACACCACCGCGTATGTAGGCGCCTATTGCCTTTATATTCCCCAGCGATACCATCTCGCGGAGGCTCTCTTCACGTTCGTCAATCATAATCACTACTTTAAAGACACTAATAACTGTATGTCTATTTAGGAAAAGATTATATATAACAAACCAACCAGCCTAGCTTAACATTGAACTGTTCTTTAAAACCAGCTGGGTAAAGGTCAGTCTATACATGTCGGGCTTTAAACACTTCTAATTCTAGTTATGGGTTTTACATGTGTGTAAAGCGGAACTACAAAGGTTGATATCTAAAGAAAAACCCATCCAAAGAACAGCAGCAAGAGAAGCAGGGAGAGACGCTTTTGATCTTCTTTTTCATTCTTGTTTACAATTGTGTTTATTTTCTCTAGTGTTCATTATTAAATCGTGCAAACATCAGTAATCAGAACCGAGGAGAGCGGTTTTGTAGTAGTACTTTTCTAACGCAACGCGGGTTTAGGATATGAACTTGGCCGAGGCTATCATCGTTCTTGGAGCTGCCAAGAGGATAGCCAACCTGGCAGCCAAAGAAACGTTGGTGACCATTGGGCAGCACCTACAGACCTCTAGTTTGTTTGGCAGCAAAATTCCGAGAGCAGAGGCGAGTGAACGTGGTCCAGAGAACGATTTTCAAAAAGAGAAATCACCTAACAGCCAGTATAAGGTGCCGATTGCGTTGCATCCTGGGCCACTCGGTCGTCAATGGCTGCTAGAGTCAACAAAGAAAGCGGGTCACCAGACTGTGCCAAGGATAATCGACGACTCTGTCGTTGAAATAGCAACAGCCGATCTTTCTCAACTTGACATTCATGTACCCTATCCACCAATTGTGCTACGAAGCAATCCGATGAGCGTAGAAGAACTGTGCCATGTTCAACATAGGGGATTAAACGGAGATGAATGTAGCCAAAAGGCAAGGAGCGTTGCACCAGACACGCCATCTGGGTCTTCTGAACCTGAACCAGCACTTAATCCGGAATCCGATCTTGATAGCGCTAACGAACAGATCCAGGAGTTGCATGCCTCAAATATGCCTTCCAATCGCGCCAGCCGTCTTTTCCACTACGGATCACTTGCAATCGGGCTGGGATTTGGTGCCTTGAGTGAAGCAACGAAACGCTGGAGTGGACTCTCGCCCACAGACTCAGCCAGCACCATGCCATCCATATTTATGTCAAAGGAAAACATTGACCGGATAACAGCAAAGCTTTCAAAAATGCGTGGCGCGGCGTTGAAGCTGGGACAGATGATCAGCATACAGGATTCGAAGAACATATCGCCCGAGATATCGCATATATTGCAAAGGGTGCAGAATGCTGCAAACTATGTGCCATTCAAGCAAATTGAGCCCGTTATAGCCCGCGATCTGGGAAGCAACTGGCGCAACGAGTTTAAAACATTCGAGGACACGCCATTTGCAGCAGCATCGATTGGACAAGTGCATGGCGCGGACATTAGTCCAGAACTACAAAAGATACACGGATTTGGTAGAGTCGCAGTGAAAGTGCAATATCCAGGCGTTGCTAATTCCATAGACAGCGATCTAGACAACCTAGAGTCGCTGCTGGTAATGAGCAAGCTGCTCCCACGCGGGATGTACTTGGAGAATACCATTCGCGTTGCACGGAAGGAGCTCCACTGGGAGTGCGACTACCGCCGCGAAGCCGAAGCCATGGCCAAGTTTGGTGATCTTTTGGCCGGTGATCCTGTGTTTGTCGTGCCACGGCTTGTCGATGCTTTGTCAAGTAAAATGATTCTGACTGCCGAACATGTACAGGGCACCCATATGAAGCATGCTGTGACATACGACCAATCCACCCGCGATTACATTGGAACTCATATAATGCGGCTATGCTTGCAAGAGCTCTTTGAGTTTGAGTTTATGCAGACCGATCCAAACTGGGCAAACTTTTTGTACAATGCTGAAACGAGGAAAATAGCTCTGCTGGACTTTGGTGCATCGCGGTCCTTTGGAAAGCAGTTCCTTGACAAGTATCTTCGGGTTCTAAAAGCAGCAAGAGACAACAACCGTGGTGCCTGCCGTCACTGGTCAGTGGAGCTGGGGTTCCTTACCGGACTTGAGGCGGATGTAATGACTCAGGCGCATGTTGATTCGGTGCTTGAGATAGGAAAGCCATTTAGAGCGCAAGGTGTCTATGACTTTGGTAACCAGGATGTGTCTTCAAACGTGCGCTCTGCTATTCCCGTTATGCTACGCCATCGTCTAACGCCGCCTCCCGAGGAGACGTACAGTCTGCATCGCAAGCTAAGCGGCGCCTTTTTGCTCTGCATCAAGTTGCGTGCACGTGTGCCGTGCCACGATTTGTTCAAGGACATCACGTCAAGATACACATTTAGTGACAACAGCAAATTACAATGGTAGATCTTTTACTTGGTAACCATGTCCATTTTACATTTATATACACGGACGCTAGACGAAATGGAGTAGAGGAGAGAAAAACTAGGGTAACTAGCTGATGAAGTCTCGTCGCATGATATCCTGATAAGAATTCGGGTTACAGAGCCTGCTGCTGTGCTGCCATCAGCTGTCGATAGAGATCGAGCGCATCCTTGACCCAGGAATACGACAGGCAGAATGAGCAAAGCTCAATAAACATGGTGTCTGCAAGGGAGCCGTTAATACGTAGGGCGTTGTGGATAACCTTCACGGCTAGCCGAACATTGTGTGTCTGCTGCATGTTACCTTGCGACAGCAGTCTGCAGCTGGCCTCCACAGCATTCAAATATTTAAACAGAGTCTCTGGTTCTATCTCTGGCATCCGATCAAACAAAAGCTGCGCCAGTGAGTTGTGCTGGACCACAGACATCGGCTGGACAATAATGTCTCGGATAATGCGATTTGCCTTGCGAGCGTCATCCACAATGTCAATAATCGCCACGAGCACGGGCCAACAGTTTATAGCATACAGACGGAGGGAGCGTGGAGAATCCAACGGAAGTATGTCTAGAATTCCTGGATGGCGTTTTAAAACGTCTACAATACGGTCCATGATCCGTGGCGAAATCAGACTGCTTGGGTTTACATTGCTGCTGCCTCTATTCATCGGATTATCTACAGGAGATGGCGTTTCCGCCGGCGATTCGGCTGGCTCCGTTTCTGCTTTGGATAGCATCTCCAGAACATAGTCCTCAAGTTCATTTTTGAGCTTGTCATTCAGTATATCGAGTGCCTTCGCTGCACCCAAGTCAAGCAGCTTTAGGTCATCGTCGACTGTGGGGTTATATGAAAGGAATGACGGGGGTGGTCGCGGCGGCTGTACTACTAGTGGAAGAAGCACAGATAGGCTTCCAAGTGCAGGGGCTTTGTCAGGAATTGGATTCATTTTCTAGGCATTCAGAGCTGTATTTAATTCAGAAAGGGCATCTGAAAGTCATATGTTACAAGGCAGCTAATAGTACAAAAATAAGTGAGAACATTATAAGGGTGTTTGTTGGAGAATGGAGAAAGGAAAATTGGAAAAGTAAAAAAGTGAAAAGTTCTTATTTTTGTTGCCAAGAATTGACGCATGATTAAGCCATGCACGTGCTTGCATTTTTCAGTTTCTGTGTGCCAAGGAAAAGAGGGGGCACACATTTTGTTGGCTGGTGTTCTTTTCTTTTTACTAGATTTCTATATTATTTATTTTATTTTCTTTGCATTTAGTTCTTGTACATCAGATTAAAAAGTGAAATCGCGATACCCAGCCACGGGACAACCCTCTGTGTTTCTTTCTTTATTTGTTAACCAAAACGCACTTTATCGATAATGAACAGATTGTTTGGAGCCGGTAAACCAAAGGCACCAAAGCCCACTTTAAATGATGCGATTGCGTCGACAGAATTGCGGGTGGGGAGTGTTGGAGCCAAGATAAAGAAGCTTGACGGGGAGCTTATCCGCTGCCGTGACCAAATGAGTAAAATGCGCGATGGCCCTGGCAAGAACACCGTAAAGCAGAAGGCGCTTCGTATTTTGAAGCAAAAGAAGATGTACGAAGACCAGCGCGACCAGCTCACCCAGCAGTCATTCAACATGGAGACTACGGTGTTTGCGACAGAGAATATTTCCAACACAATGTCGACAATCCAGGCAATGCAGGATGCAAACAAGGCATTGAAGAAACAGTACAAGAACATTGACATTGACAAGATATACGACATTCAGGACGAGATGGCAGACCTTGTTGAACAAGCAAACGAGGTGCAGGAGCTCATGGGCCGCAGCTACAACGTTCCGGACGATTTGGACGAACAGGATCTGGAGGCTGAGCTGGATGCCCTGGGCGATGATCTGGGGTTTGAGGAGAACGACGTCCCTTCGTATCTGAACAACCAAGAGCCTGAGTTGCCCGATTTGCTTCCAGATGCGCCTGACGGAGCAATCAGCAACCAGCCTGTTCCGGACAAGCCGACGGAAGCCCAAGCTTCAGCCGAGCCTGCTGTGCGGATGTGATGCGGACCAGGATCTGTTGGAGAGACCATGCTGCTATGGATTGCGGACAGGACGATCTTTATAGCACTTCCAGATAATCAATTTGTACAATCAAAAATATATTTTACAACATGAGGGAGAAGGAGGTCGCTTGTGAACCGGCCCTGACCTCTACAACGGACAAAACCCGTCTTAGCCAAACGCATAAATTAAAATGTAGACAGCGCATAAAGCACACCGAGAAATTTGCTGCCAGACACAAGTAATGAGATTTAGGACCCAAGCGAAATGCAGGTTAGTCAGTTTCTGAAAATATTAACTCAATAGAATCGGGGACGCATTTTCTCTATTTGTCTACCAAGACCTTGGAGGCACGTGCAAGAGATAATGGCTCATACGCTAGTGTAGAATGACACTGAAGGCGCTGACTTGTGCAGCGAGGACGATACAAGAGACAGCTCCATTCTGCTTATGACAGAAATTTTTTTTTTTTGAATGAGACAACGTTATCAGCACCAAAACCCCAAATATGATATTAGCTCTGTGCTAGTCGTCCAGGCAACTAGGAAAAGATCGATGCCATCGATAAAGTCAGGCAAACACCAGAGTAGATGCATAAAGGAAAGTTTCCTAGCTTGCTTGCTCATACTCGCATTCGCATCCTTCCGCTCTGAGAAAGTGTCTGCAACTGCATTGCGTGCGCCCAGCTGACAACAGAAACAGGGCTGCTGGCCAGGTGGATATGGCGGTTGGACAACAGCCGTGTGTGTAAAAGATGCGCAACAGGCAAGCAGGGCGTTTATTGCCATGTCCTTGGGGCTGCCACAATTGTGTGTGCGTGATCCAGCTTATTCTTCCACGCTGCATATCCCCTCTTTTCCGTTGTGTGCATGAACGAGATCAACTTGAAACTGGCCATGGCATTATTATCTTTTTCTATTCATCTTTTTTGATGCTGGATCCATTCAGACGAAAAGAGGACACTAGTTCATGTTGGTTTAAAAAGGACGTGGCCATCCTTTTGTTTTGCAAAGCTGACATTGCCGCCTCTATCTCTCTTCTTTCCCTGTCACATTTTCTTTTTCTCTCTTTCGCTTGCTTGCGTGCAGTCTAGGCAAACGGCCCTCCCCCCATCAGTTGAAATCAGAGCAGCATCAGCCAGCCATTATCTTGCACGATTCCGGCGATACGCACTTGGTTTATTTCTTTTGTATTATTTCCGATATTCGCCCTTCTTTTACTTCAAAAGGTACGCTTCTTGACTTTAAGTCTTACACACAGGCCATTCTTTGTATCCCAGGTTCCGCTTTCCTCTCCCCGCCAGTCAACCGGGCACATCCTTTCTTTACGGCTTTCCATCTTTCTTTTCTTTTATCAACAAGTGCAAAAGAGAGGAGGGTCTAGACTTTGAACAAGCATATGCTAATAAGACTGCTTGTATCCTTTGTTCACACAGGCAATCCTTCTGCCTAATCTCCGCTCTTTACGTCATCCCTCTGCAACTCCAACAGCGTTCTGGAGAAGAAGATAAAAAGTCTCTTTCAATCTCCCCTTTTCTCGTGCATTTACCAAGAGACACCTAGTTTCTCAGAGGCCCTTCTTCCATCTTTGTTTTTTCTTCCTTTATTCAGGTCAGCATTTATATTTATACCCACCATTGTCGCCCGCCAAGGTGCCAAGCGCCCCCCTACTTTTCGCTTTTACACTTTTGCTGATACTGCTATTGCAACTGGCTTCTATACTTTTTCTTTGCTCTACTCACACATACACACTTCACCGCAGCACAAACCGGGACAAATTCATCAAAGCCCTCATTTAGTTGGCAAAGAACCGTGAAATGTCGTCTAAGCAGTCTCTTCACAAGTCTGCAGACCTCCGCTTGCAGGTTGTTTCATTGTCTCGGAACAACTCCTTCTCGGGGACAGTTGACCAGCCACCAAATCGGCGCGACGAGTTCAAGAAGCTTGCTAGGATCATTGCTGTTACTCACTTTTTACCGTTCGCTGTGTCAGTGTCGGAGGAAACACCCGATGAGCCGTACCAATGGAATGTCTTCCGCCGCAAGGGGCACACTGCCATGTACGCAGGCATTCGCTCGCTGGTTGAGAACCAGGACATCGATTGCACCCAGCTCGGTTGGATTGGCTACTACCAGGACCTCAACGGCAACGAGCACACATGCGAATCACTGAGCGACGAAAGCCGCTTCAACATTGTCAAGGCACTCGAGGCTTACCACGCAGTTCCTGCGTTTGTCGACAAGGACGATGCTCACGGCCATTACGAGGGATACTCGAAGCAGATTCTTTGGCCGCTGCTTCACTACATGTCTTGGAGCGACTCACACCCCGTCCAGCCAAACTGGTGGAGCAGCTACCAACGAGTCAACAGAATCTTTGCAAGTGCACTAACAAGCATCTGCAACGACGATGACATCATCTGGGTGCATGACTACCACTTGCTCTTGCTTCCAGAGCTTATCAGGTCTGCACTCCCATTAGCTACCATCGGATTCTTTTTGCACTCGCCCTTCCCAAGCTCTGAGCTATTCAGATCGCTTCCACAGCGCAAGGAGATTTTATACGGCATGCTTGGATCCACAAGTATTGGGTTCCAAACGTACTCGTACGCGCGCCACTTCCTCAGCTCTTGTACAAGGGTTCTTGGTCTTGAGTCCAGCCCAACTGGAATTGACAACAAGGGCAGCATGGTGGCCATCGGCGTTTTCCCAATTGGTATTGACTCAAAGTCTGTCCAGAAGCGTCGGTCGCTGCCCAGCGTTGAAATAAAGATGAAGTCGCTTCGCGAGATGTTTGCCAACAAGCTGATTATCATTGGCCGTGACAGACTGGACGAGGTTGCAGGAATCAAGCAGAAGCTTGAGGCATTTGAAAGATTCCTCGAGATGTACCCAAAGTACCAGAACAACGTTGTGCTTATCCAGGTGACACAACCGGGCCAGACACGCCAGCCAAGGCTGGAGTCGAAGATTTCGGAGCTTGTCACAAGCATCAACAGCAACTACGGTTCCCTGGAGTTTATGCCTGTGCTGTACCACCATACGTTCCTGGATTCGGACGAATACATGGCTCTGCTGAACATTGCTGATCTGTGCCTGATCACTGTTATCCGTGACGGCATGAACACCGGGTCGCTCGAGTATGTTGTCTGCCAGCAAGACAAGCACAGCCCACTGATTCTGAGTGAGTTTACTGGTACTGCCGGGTCTGTGAGTGGTGCAATTCAGATTAATCCCTGGGATTACGAGGCTGTCGCACAGGCAATTGACACCGCCTTTTCGATGACACCCGAGGAGAAGACCGTGCGCTACGAACAGATGTACAAGCACGTCATGAGCCATGATGCACAGTACTGGGCAAATAGCTTTATTGAGGACTTGCGGGCCACTGCGCTTGCCGGCCAGAGCAGCACCGAAACGCCTTGCCTTGACCCTGCCTTGATTATCAAGGACTTTACACAAGCAAGACGGCGTCTAATCATGCTTGATTATGACGGCACGCTCACGCCGATAACCAACATCCCTGCAGAGGCTCTGCCGCCTCCAGAGATGCTTGTAGCGCTAGGGAAGCTCTGTGCAGACCAGCGCAACCTTGTTTGTGTCATTTCCGGGCGTGATCGGCAGTTCCTTGAACTCCATCTAGGTGGAATCAAAGGCCTTGCGCTGAGCGGAGAGCACGGCTCGTTTATCCGCTATCCAGGCGACGAGTGGATTAATCTGCTTGACCAAATGGACATGGGCTGGAAGGACGAGGTCATGTCGATCTTTGAGTTCTTCACTGAGCGCACAGCTGGCTCCACGATTGAAGCCAAGGAGACGTCGATTACCTGGCACTTCCGCAATGCCGATCCCGAATACGGCGAGTTCCAGGCAAAGGAGTGCATGAACCATCTCGAGGACTCTGTTGTTTCAAAGTTGCCCGTCGAGATTCTGGTTGGCAAAAAGTGTCTAGAGGTACGACCAATTTCTGTCAACAAAGGCGAGATTGTCAAGCGGTTGATGGGGACGCATCCTGAGCAGTGGGACTTTGTTGCCTGTGCTGGCGATGACAAGACCGACGAAGACATGTTCCGTGCCCTGCGCACAATGCAGCGCTCTATAGGCAAGACGCGCGCAAATAGCGACGACCCGTCCTTGCAGGAATCTCCACACTATTTTACCATTACAGTTGGTCCTGCCGACAAGAAGAGTGCAGCCGCATGGCATGTCACCAGCTCACAGAAGATTGTAGAGACTCTGACAGATCTGGCGGCTGTTGAGTAGCTAATGTATTTGCTGTTGTCTGAATAACTATATCTTGTTTTTTTTACACTTTCTATCAGCTTACAGTCCACATCAATTATTATGAAATGCTTTTCTTTACTCTTCTGTGGTCTGTGGATAATACTTGGCACATTACTAACACTCTGCACATGTCACTTCTACCTATTGTTGAGGAGAAGAGGTGTTTGTTGCAACACAATAGCCCCGGGGGCATTAGCTGAATCCTTCTTGGGAAATAGAATGATTTGTTTCTAAAGTCATAGCGTTCTTGCAGCCTCATCTGAACAATAGGGTATATTGTTTGTAAAAGAAACCTTCAACTCAAGCGCTCTTTCATTATACTTGGACTAGCCAAAAAATCAATTAACAAATATATCCCACTTGCCAGACACCTCATAGTATCTTTTTGAACGTATATAAACCTCCAATGTTGAAGCTAGAAAGTGATAGTTGCAAGCCATGCATATATTTCATTTTACCTTTACATCATTTTCATCCTTAATAAGTTCTTTGCATCTACGCAACCGTTAGAAACATATAAACACATAACTCATATAGACATGGCAACACAGTATACCAGTGGCCTTGCATTTCCACTTGCCATAACATTTTTAATAGTCTTTATGACTGCTGCTGTTGCCGATTCAACGCCAGTGCCGCTTCCAGCCCCAATTCCTCAGTTGGTGACAAATTCTTCGGCACCCGACATGACGAAATCTCAATGGAGCTACCTTTACATGCTCCTTTACAGCATCGGGTATTTTTCTTAGATATCGCGAAATGATGTGAATGGACAACAAGTGCATTTTACAAGGTACTTTGGGATTATATTTTCTAGTGTCTATCTAAATTTTCTAGCTTAATAAAAAAGTGTATTACAGTATAAATGTCCATAGCAAGAGGCAGCAAATGTGTAATTGCGCCAGATCAGTCTGTGTTTTATTTACTCAGACCTTTGTCCACATGTTGCGTGATATGGCGAGACGAAGAACAATATTGACAGCCGTTGCCAGCCCCAAGAAGACGCCTCCATAGATTATCAGTCCCGTAAACTTGGTCCCATGGCCATATTTGTCGAGTATGCTACCTGCTGGCGGTGACGAAATCAGAGCACCAATCGTGTATCCAAGCATAATAAAGCCCATGATACTCGGCAACCGCTTTACGCCAAATGTGTTGGCGGTCACAACGGGAATCAGACTGACGATTGCACCCGATGAAAACCCAAATATGACAGCGGCGGCGATAAGCGTCCCAAAGGACTTGAACGGCAGCCACAGAACCAGTATACTGATGCAGCTCGCACATGTTGCTATGATCAGGGTATTAAGCGCGCCTATATTATCGCCAAGAATACCCATTGCAATCCGTCCAGCAACACTGGATCCATTCATAATCGATGCAACGTTTGTCCCCCACATCTGCTCCTTATGGAGAGCAATGACTGTGTATGTGGGCATAAAGAAGAAAGGCAGAAAGAATCCGCTCATGCCCAGCAACGAAGAGGAAAACAGCAAGAGAAACTTTTTGTCACGAATAACACTGAAATCTGCAATCTGTTTGCGCTTCACAGGCTTGATTCGCATCTTCATAAGCGGGCTCAGTGCACCACAAATGCCGATAGTGATTAAGCCCGTGATACGCTGTGCCCACTGTCTACTGATGTTCTCAATCATTGCGTTAATAGCAAACGAAAGCCACAAACCGCCTATGCCTGAACCAGCAATAACCACTCCTGATGCCAATGCACGGTACTTGTTAAACCACTGGGGCGCCAATGTGAGCCCAGTTGAATAGAGGAAAGAGCCGCCAAATCCGTAAAAGATTCCCTGCGTCAGCAAAAGCTTCCAAGGACTATTGCAGAAGGATGAGACTATAAGAGCCACTCCAGCCATCAATGAGCCAAATGCGGAAAGATATCGCGTATCTACATGCTCGCTAAGAATGCCGACGAATATGCCAAAGAAGCACATCATTGCTCCCTGAAGCGTACCGATCCACGACAGCTGCGAGGAAGACGCATTAGGGAACTCTACAAGCTCGTATTCCTGCAAGTATACGCCAAACGTCGTTGTGGTTCCAATTGAAAACATGAGGTTAAAGAAGCACGCAAGAACAACAATCCAGCCCTGCGGCGAGTCCATAGGGGGGACATTTCCCTCGTTTGTATCCAGTAGAGTCGGTGCGGTTGGACTAGCCTTTTCCAACCCCATCGGTTCCTTTTCAGGGTCCGTATTCAATGATTGTGTCTGTGTATCTGACATTTTTCTGCTTTGGGATGTATTAGAAACACCCACCCGAAAGAGGTAGAAGATAAATATATGTAATGCGAGGGAGGAAGATTAAATGCTTGTTGATAAAAAAATTTCCAAGTCTACCAGCACTGCGACACAGAGCAGCTGTTTTATATAGATTGAAGAGTATTTTTCCACTAAGGAGCATGTCGCACAGAGTCCACTTCCGTTAAATTTTCTTTTAGAAAAAGCTTGAGGTCAATCATAATTCCCAAAGAGTAATTTTGCCTGCCAAAACACTCTGTGGATGCGTATGTGCAATCTGCAGTGCTTTAATAATTGAGAAAATGTCGCATATTGTTGTTTTTAACTCAACTCCGTGGTCGGAAAGTGTTGAAAAAAGATGCATTTGTAAGCGTTTGGCGCATTTAGCAGTATTACCCGATCATTTCTCGGACTTGTCGAAATGACAGGGGAAAAGGGGGAAGGGTGATCATGCGAGACACAAAGCTTGCCTATGCTACATTGGATGCAGCCAAAGTATTTCCATCACCATTGACAATGTTTACAATTCCGTTGATAACAGCAATACTAGGGATGCCTCACACTAGGTCGAATACAAATAGCAATCAAAAATATGAGATAGGCTATAGAATATACGCTTGTTGAGATACATTGAGCGTAAAGATTCCAGCTAGGTTGCTTAGAAGTCCCCTGTTTTGTGTGAACGCACAGTATAGAACAACCCGACTTTCTACACTCTGATGCACATGATGCATTCAAATATCCCACACTCGTCATAACCCTTATTGGTAAGACGGAGTCGGCGAGATATGGAAAACGGTCGGTGCCGATCAGCGCTATAATCCGCCAGCTCATTCTTTATCTTGTCACTATATCTGATAACTTGGACAACTAGCTCTTCTGATATCTCGCGATTCCTAACCTTTGTGTGGCTCTATATTGGGTTTATTTTCAATGGACGTAAAGGCCTTGCTTGAAACGCCGCACCGCAGCGTTCACTGGGCCTTTCTCAGTAGACTTAAAGCCACAACCGCCTCCACGGAGAATCCGGAGACGCTTTTCGCAGAGTGGAAGGTGCTTGTCAGCCCAGACGTAGCCACAAAGGCACCTCATGTCTTTGCAGAGGCCGTGTCTCAAATAGTGCATCTCACCCTTGCGGGACGTCTATCCGTTCTGCAAACTGTTCAGGTCCTTACAGATCTTATTGCCCCGCCCAACATTCAGAAGAAATCGGGTCTAGATCCATCGCTCCTATCGGCAGTATGTGGTGGTTTTGTGCAATTGCTGGTCGCAGGCGGTGATGCGTTGGCTTTTCAGGATGCCAGGAGTGCAAGACAAAACCTTGTGCGTGTTGCGCTGGAACGCGACCCATCGCTGTTCTCTCCAATTCTGCATCACGTTTATAGCAGCTTGCTGAATCCGGTCTCGGGTGCTGCGGCAGGCAACAGTGCTGCGGCAGACAGCAATGTGGCGTTTGCAACAAAGTGGGAAAATTCTGGCCGCCTTTTAAAGTACGTGATTACTGATCCGACAGTTCCATCGTGGGCGCAAAACCGAGCGCTGGCTTTAATATTTGATCTTCTGCGCGAGCTTTCTGCAGATGGAACAGAGCCGGCAATTGACAGAGCAATCGTTGTGTTGGATTGGCTTGTTGGAATTGGCTTGACAGTTGCACAGACGCCGGAATTCCAAAGCACAAAGCCCGCAACAGCCCTATACATACAGGTTGATGTGCAAGGGAGGTGGGATCCATCACAACTAGTCGAACAATGTGCCCGCATGATCGAGCTCGTTTTTGTACACGCAAACCGCGCATCAGAACCGCTCTTTGGCACATATGACACAGACAATCTGAAGAAGCTTATTTCAATAGTCGACCGGCTTAAGCTAATGACTGCATCCATGCTTTTCAGCGGAACATATGGCATGGAGCATATCCGCCAGGTCCACCCACATAGAGCCAGTCACAACAGAGACGTACTCGCATCTGTTCTGGACCGCCTGTCGAATATTTCAATGAGCATATCTGCACACAGTTCAATTGGGGATTTGGGTGATTCGCAAAGGTTAGATCACTCGGGAGTTGACACACTTGTATGGATACTATCGGCAATCCAAGCGGTGAACGCCAAATCGAGTGTCGAACAAAGCAGTTATCTCTCTATTATCTACAGGGTGCTGAGCAATAAGGTAATGTTTGCAGGCATTCCTGAGCCTGCTGCCCATGTTGCTCGGTTTCCTCTGCTGTGTGTAGCAAGTTCTGGCTTTAATCAGGAAATATGCTCAATGGCCATCAATATCTGCAGTGATATAGACCAGAAGGTATTGCCAATGGGTCCTGAACTGGGCAAAGACCTAACTCAGCTACAACAGACGATGCGTAGTCTTGCAGCATCTCCGCACGTGTCAGCTCTATTGCCGTTGCTTTTTAGCGCCCTTGACAATTACTTTTCCGTTTACGCATCACCTGCGCATACAGTAATTGAGACCATGGGTGTGATGTCCAAGCAGCCGTTCTTTCTGGCACCCTTCTTGTTTGTATGGAATACTCGTACACATCCAGCAAACGCGAATGCGGTAATGTCACAGACTGCGCTTGCATGCCTTATAGAAATGCTGCCCAAGCACCCCAATCTGCGACTGGATCTGCTTCTTTTATTCACGTACTTGCTGAGACGTCCGGAAACAAATACTAATCTTCAGCAGATTCTGATACGCGACAGTATCCCGTGCCTTGCCACAACTAAGGATGCATTTGCAACGTCTCGTGTTGTGTCGGTCATTTCTCGACTATGGAGCCAAAGCAAGGATCTGAAAGCAGCCACATTGCCGTCATCTGCCTTGCTCACTGGTCCTACCGATAAAAGCAATGGAAATGGGCAACTGCGGCTTTGCTGCTTGGCTGTTCGTGCATGGACTAACATTGTCATACACAACCCGCGGGCATGGCGCGACTTGCAGCCTGTTGTTGTGCAGTTTGTAGAGTCAAAAAAGGCCGTCTCGGTTGGAACAAACGCTGCACATTTATTTACTTGCATATTGGATCCAGAATATGAGTGGACGATTCTGATGGCTATCCGTGATCTAGTTCTGCACCAAGCCGATAGATATGCAGATGAGATTCTGCCGATAATATATGCCTTGTTCACATATGCGCGTGATTCATTGTCAGTAAGCAGCACAGCCCTATTGATCGACATTCTTAGCACATGTGCTGAGTCAAATGCTGCTGACGTGCGTAACATTTGGGCAACTATTTTATCTGCCCAGGCTGAGTTTTGGCTATTAAATGTTGACAATGTTACTGACAGTGACGCCAGGTCCAACGCTGCAATACAGGCTGCTCCTGTTCTAAATGCTTTGGCTCGCTTCTTTAAGATCATTGCTACCAGTGGGGACGGCAGTGGACCATATGTGGCATTCCGGTACGATATTCTAATGCGCTACGTTGCTCCCATGTGCGGACTATCTATCGCCAAAGAGGCCACTGACAGTACAGATGATGACCCAATTTCAGAGGAAATTCAAGGTCCGAAGGAAACTGGGCTTGTGTCGACTGGAATCTTCAAAGCCCTGTCTTCAACGACACGGAACGCATTTCTGGCTACTCTGTCGGCATTCCCAGCCGACAATATTATGTCTTTGTTGGCTGGCGGTTCGCCTGCGCGGCTGGTTCACGAACTTCTTGAGTATGCGGCAGACGGAACCACATCGCTTGAAATATCTGATTCATCTGCGAAAATGGGGTGTCTGTCCAATCTCCTCGGCGTGTTAATGGACAACGAGGTCAGGTTTATGCGCCAGAGTCTTTTCAGTGGCAGAAACGCAGCTTCTCGCAACCGCGACGGCATTGATAAACAGACTGTTGATGTGAATGCCTCCCCAAGCCAGAAACATGTATGGGCTCAATCTAATCTTGAGCGAAGCCGGTTGATTGAGGAATCTCTTGCGCCAACTCTTCAGCGGGCCAGGCAGATATACTGGAACAATCTCAAATACGGAGGGTCTATGCTTGCGTCTGGTAATGCACTTGCAAGCATGATCAGTGCTGGTAGCGGTGCTATCGAGTGGGACGATGGTTCTGGAGAGCACTCGTTTGCAGGCAATAGCGATGCAGTTAGCGCCGACGCCGCTGTTTTGGGTGAGCAGCAGAAGATTATTGCAGAGGTGCGCTCACTGATAACAGACGTCCGACTGTCAGATCACTGGTCACTGCACAACATAGCAGTCGATGCGTGGCAGATGTGGTTTACAAGTATTCTTCGTAAGATTCAATTCATTCTGGCGGTGAAGAAAAAGGCAGAATCCGGGGCCAGCGACCCTGCAGCAACAACGGCAAACGCTGGTTTGAAAATCGTTAAAGATGTGTGTTTCAAGATCCTTGCAGCATTGAGGGATCAGCTGGATCCCAGTGGTGTTCCTGCGCACGTAGCCAATGCAGTGTATGCACTTGCAGGCCTTACAAAGGCTGTCTGGTCTGTTGACCAGGTGTTTGGGTCTGAATTATGTGTTTTTGCGAACAAGGTGCTTTTGGAGTACGGCATTCTTGCTTGGGATAAGTCGCCGGATGTGTTCTGGTCGCAAAAGGCAGAAACGCAAAACAGAGATGTGTTGGTAGCCGCCATTGAATGTACCAGTGCCACTGCCATTTGCCAGAGCCATGACATTGCCGCACTAAGCCGACTGGCGCAGTTCTTAATGGTCGGACTAACACAATGTTTTGCTTCGGGATCAAACATGCTTTCGTCTTCATCTGTTGTGTATGCTTTGAGTCGCTCACTTCTCCACCTGCACACGGTGTTGTCTGGCCATATCCCAGACAAAAGAACGTTTAGCGAAGAGACTGTGGTTGTTGAGGCTGAAGATTTAAGGCGCTTCATTGAGCGACTGGACATACTACAGCCTTGCAATTCGACTGAGAAGCAGACATCCCAAGGACCGATGGCTGTAGATACCGGCACAATTGGTCTGGCAATTAACTTGGCCGCAATGCATCGTCGCTGGATTTCAACAACCATCAACCCGGCAATGGCCGAGCACAATTCGACTCCAAAAGCGTCCCAGGCACAGCGCACAGTCGCAATCACGATTGGCCAAGCTTTTGCAAACATCTCCAATGTCGAGGATGGGCAGTGGGACTCGCGATCACTTGCTAGTCTGTACTATCTGTGCTTTGTCTGGCCACCAAGACCTATTACACAGCGGCATATCGAGCTTCACAAGGATCTGTTTGCTGTGACGCCCGACCGGGTTTGGCAAACGGCCAGCCGTCTGATGCGTAAACTTTGGGCTTTTGTTGCGCAGGACGGCCAAGATTCTGAAATGCGCAACGTCAATCTTATTAGCCATACAGAGTTTGCATTTTCTACGCTTACATATCATATGACTATGACCGCAGGACAAAGCACGGCGCAATCGGCGCATCTGCGTCTTGTCCAGCAGTTCTCCGGGTGGATTAGCGGCGGCGATACAGATCTTGGAGTCAAGGACCTGGCAGCAAACGAAAAATCAGACCTGCGAGTAAGCCGCACTGTTGCACTGGCAGTTTTGCTAGGAATCCCCATGCATGGCGTTGCTGAAACTGTAGCGTCAAACGAGTATCTGCCAAAGTCCCAGCAAAAGAAGCTGCCTGTATTGCTTGGAATTGGGTCTGTGCAGTATGGCACCACGGCATGG
Source organism: Coemansia sp. RSA 1200 (assembly GCA_027578915.1). NCBI lineage: Eukaryota > Fungi > Kickxellomycota > Kickxellomycetes > Kickxellales > Kickxellaceae > Coemansia > Coemansia sp. RSA 1200. The sequence continues at coordinate 14,728 of JANBTT010000102.1, read as the reverse complement.
CTGCGAATGTCCGAATCCGTGCTCCATGAATCGCTCAACCCGGTTCTGGGCAACTCTGGTCTTGCGCAGAATATCAATACTGGGGTTATTCAAGCAGACATGTATGATGCTGTCGGTGGCAATATCGTCGAGATGGATGATGTGCGTGTAGCACGCGTCTCTAGTGCTGTTCTTGGAGTGCTCTACGCGCAGTCTGTAAGGGCGGTTCATCTTCTGACATTGGCAAAGGACAGCGATGGGTCCGCTAAGGATGCAAGCGATGGTACTTTGACGACACAGCCAGATGGTGCTCAGCAACTCGTTTCAAATGATGGAGACGGATCTTCTGGAGCCATCGACCAGACCGCAACTGCGATAGACGAAGAGCCCACATCCCTTGGCCATCTTTCTGCGCCTACAAGCTGGTGTCGTGCTGTTTGGGAAAACATTAGTGAGCTTGCTGGGTCAATGATCAACAGAGATGACCTTATTCCAAATTCAGTTGAAAGCAAACTAACGCTGTTGTTTCTGTCTATTCTCAGAATGGAGCGGCCATTCCCCGTCGTTGCCATGCGGACTGTATTTGCCAACATACTTGACATCTATATTCAGATGCTTGATGCTAACAGCAACAGAACTACACGCCTTCCGATTGTGAAGCTTTTGCTGAAAGTGACAAGCAAGCTTTGTACTATATCATATTCGGCTAGTCAGTTCCTGGTGGACTGTTGTTGTGAACTTGCAAGCAAAGCAACTGCCCTTGCTTGTGCTGGAGATTATTCTGCTAGTGCAATGTACGGTGTGGATATTGCACCAGATTCGATTGTGCTTATTACTCTGAGCTGCCTGGGAGACATGGGCCTTGGGCGCGTCCTAGAACTTTCTGGGGTTTCATCTAGCAAACGGAATGGTAAAGACGATGGCTTGGTTCCTACTGTTAGGCAGCTAGTCGGCACAGACGCCTGGTTGGCGGAAGAGAAGCTCAGTTCAGCATTGAAGGGCACATTGCCGTTGTCTGTGCAAAAGAACGAGGGTGTTCAGAAGAAGGGAGTCGTGGAGCGCGATGCTGAGCGCATGTTTCGTCTGATGAGCAAGGTCAGGATCCAAGGGACTCAAGCAGCCAACCTGTGCATCAAGCTTTTATCGTGTGTGCTTTCTGGAGCCAGAACAAACGATCTCGCCACTGCTATGAATATTGAGCTCTTATCAACCCTGGAGAGCTACATAGCACAGCCAGAAACGGAGACCCAAACAAGCGCAATAGGGAGATCGGCTACTCAAGAGAAGATGTCTGCTGCTGTTCTGCGACCGCTTGATGAAGGCACGATTGTAGAGGCGTCGTACAATGTCGCCGAAAGAAAGGCTCTTTTGTGGAATGCGGCTGGTATCGTTTACTGTGGTGTGAACACGGCCAAAGGACTGGATCTTGTCTCACAGGACATGTCAAAATTGGATGACACTAGGTTTTTGCAGCTTGTCGAGATTCAGTCCACCGTGCTCCAGCGTTGGGTTGCTTGTTCGACCGAGGCTGGCCAGAATTCCGACCGACGTGTGGATAAAGATATGGCAAGCGGTGCAGTCAGCACATGGCTAAAGTCTGTGTTTAGAGAGTGGGGAAGGCGTGCAAATTCAGAGAATATGGAGGACCAAAATGCCATGCCAGCGCGCTTGTCGTATTTGTCCGACCGAATGGAGCAGTGTCTGAGAGATGTCGCTTTGACGGTGTTTAGCCAGCGCCGGTACGTGCGTGGAGGATTGATTGGTGTGGACGACGCATGTCGTTTGATAGTTCAGGGGCTTGACATGGCAATACTTGCGGTAAGCATCTATGCAAGTGCTGCCAACCCAAGCAAGAGCAATCAAGCCGCTATAGTATCCGGTGCACTAGCCTCCTGGGTACTTCCGGCGCTTACTGGCCATCATGCTCCGCCAATTGGCAGTGGCACGGAAGGTAGTTCTGATTCACATCTGCCGTTTGTTGTTCTTGCCTGTGGAGAAATGCTAGAGTATGTGGATATTTCTTCACGAAACATGCAAGCAAACTCGAATATTGGGCCTGGCACTGAAGCAGGCGGCCAACAGCACTCGCAGCAGTTTGCCACACAGCTGAGAACACGTATCCAGCGGCTGCTTGAGCTAGCACCATCCTATGACGTCAACCGCGTGTTTAACCACGTTCTCTACAGTCTTGCTATTCGAGGAATGCTTCCGCCAAACGACCTTTCGAGTGTCGTGTGAACAGAACTTTTGTAGTGATAGTAGCTAATGACTTGGCCCCTTTTTCTGTTTGTTTTATTGCTTTTCCTTCTTTCCTCTGTTTCCCAGGTAAAGAGGCTCAACATTGGAGTATGAGTAGTTAATGGTATGTATTCATTAGACAAGTGGTGGTGGCGGTGGTAGAAAAAACCGGTGCTTTTGCTGATGCAAGTAGGTGAGAAGAGCAAGAACTGATCCTGCAAAACAAGGATGGAAAAAAATTGTATGTATAGAGTTCCTCTCGCAGATGTGTAAAGTGTGCGAGCGAGCGGACAGCAAGTAGGCGAGATAGCTCTGCTTGATTGTGTGTTCTAAGCCAACAAAAGGTCTAGCTGACCAAGAGTCATTGTTGAGTTGTTTGACTAGAGAACAGCAGAACGACGTGGTATTGTGCCAGATAGTCATTTTTTGGCAGCATCAGGAGCATAGACTGCCATCTGGATCCCTTTGTTCTCAAGGCCACACTTTTCGTAAAAGGAAACGTTTTCCTCGCTGCAGTCGAGAATCGACTTGTAGCATCCGGTGGCCGTGGCAATCTCCAAAAGCTGCTTGATAACAGTGAATCCAAAGCGCTTTCCCTGCTGGCCCTTTGCCACGACAATGTCCTCGATATGGCCAACGCGACCACAGCCGCGCAGGAACTTTTGCTCTACAACCAGAGTGCCCGAGGCAACAATAGTGCTTGTCTTGAGATCTTCAATGACAATGACAAAGTAGCAACCGGCACGCTGCATCTCCTCAAAGCTTTCAGCAAACATCTGGCTTGTGACATCCCCGGTGATGGTCAGGTTGGCTAGACAGTCCATGTAGCCCTTGTTGAAATCGGTCAGCTCCAGCGCACGCAGAACGTGGTTCTCTGGGATCTGTGCGCGCACGGACATACCAAGGATGGAGTTTTCAAAGAGTGCGTTGCTGCTGACCATTTTTGGGTGCTGTGTTTAGAATGTGTGAGTGTGAGTCTGTGCTTGCTGAGAACGCAAGATAAGCTATGCAATAATGTTAGAGAGGTTGGTAAAAGAAAAAACCCTGGCGGCGCGAAAAGAATAATGAAAAAAGAAATGGAAGAGGGTAAATAAAAAAATAGATTAATTATTTTCTGGAGAGAAAGAAAGAGAAACACTGGACTTTTGGGTGGAGAAGGCCTTTATATATTCTATATCTTGTTTGAGGCAGCAGGGTTTTAGAATACCGAAGAGAAAAACGTCGCAAGACTTTTCTTTTTTACTTTTTTCATATTTTGTTCAGGAAAGAAGCGTCGTGTGAGAAACCTGCACTCTACCGACCGCCTCCCACTCTTTCTCTCGCAAAGGTCGTCCGACCATGCCGGTCTTTCTAAAAATAGTTTTTTTGGCGCAGACAGACGAGTGGCTGAGCTCTGCAGGCCACTCATCCCTTTGGGCTTTTTTTTTTCTCCCCATCCCCCCATCTTTTTTATTTCAAGCAGCAGCATAAACCATCCACCCGCCTTTACCGATTGAATTGGGCCAGAGGCCTCATAAAGTGTTCAGCACTTGCTTCGTTGCTATTAATAGAATGATGACGACACATGCATTTTGTTTCTGGGCTTTCTGTGGTTCTGTGCGTCCGCTGGCCTGGCATGGACGCTTATCAGTAGCCGATGCAAAGCCGGCTGTGATCAGCTCAAACGGGCAGCGTGACTGGTATCCTTAAAAGCGTTAGCAAGATCCTTGCAAGGACTGCTTTTGGCCGACCAGCCAGACCGCTTTTTATTTTCTATGTGCCTTTATTGTCAAACAACTTTCTGTTTCATCCTGTATCCATGGAAAGACAGTCGAAAATCATACTTTCCTCCTTCTGCGGCATGTTGTTTGTTGGCCACATGCCTCCTGTCTTCGTGGTAATCCGCAGCAAAACACACGCTGATGCTGCTGTTGCTGTCCGTGTTGCTCCTTTTTTCTGCCGCTTTCTTTCAGTGCAAAACAAAACACTGGCTGCCTTTGTCCTAGAGTTTTCTTGCGCCTCCGTTTTTTCAACGAGCTCTTTTATTTTGCATTGCAACAAACAAATAGCCAAAAGCACAACACGTCAGGAATGATGTTGCTACAAAAGAAACAAAGTTCCGCTCATCGCAAAATGAAAGTGTTTTTGCCATACAAAAACGCCTGTGTGTCTCTCTCTGTTTGTCCATTCTCACTCCTTTATCACCGCCATCTCAGGAATCACGGGTGCCACCACATCCCCTCCCTCCAACAACAACAACAACATTCCTCTTTCTCTCCTCTTCGCTGCCCCCGTATGTGCTTTCTTGGGCTCTTTAGCATTCTGTTTCATCCACTCGCTGCAGCGGTATCTTATTTCCTTTGCTTTTTATTTCCTAATTCAACAACCAAATTCGCCTTTTTACCTATTTTCCAGACCAACGCTACTATATCCAAGGCTGTGTGTGCCAGAAGACCAGCTTCTTCGTTTCTGTAACCCAACGTTACCAACAAAACACCATCATTCTTCCTCGCCCCCAACGGCACTTCTTTAGAGCCGGTTACACATAATACTCCCCCATTTTGTCAAATACGGGTCTGCTTATATTATATTTCGAAAACCATACAATATCGCTTTTGTGTTCTATCCGCTGCCTTTGTGCGTTGTTGTTATACTAGTGCGTTGTTTAGTTCTGGAACAAACGGCACGAAACGGAAAGCCAAAGATGGGCTACATGCACAAGATTTTTCTTTCGGGAAAGGGCATCTACGGATGCTCCAACTGCGAAACGCATCTCTCCAAGCGAGAGAACGTAACCTCTAGGGTATGGATTTAAGTTTACTTAGAGTAGCCCTGTGTGCTCTATGTTATGCTGCTTCTGCTGCTGTCCCTGGCGCTGAGGCAAGTAGTAGAATGTATAATAAACGAGGCGGTGGAGAGAAGATGAGAAAATGTCTGAAAATGCCCATTTGATCATTCACTCTCCTCTCTCTCTCTGTCTGTCATTGAGAAAAAAGAACCACCCCCTGCTTGCTGCACATAATATGACTCTTTGTAGCCGATGAAATGATGTACTGCGTGTATCATATTTATCTGTCTGGAGTTATTTTATTGTAGCTCTTTTGTTTCTATTTTTGACATGCCTCGTTATAATGTGCGATTCATCGCGGACAGAGGAGAGAAAAGACAGAGCGACTAGACAGATGGACAGCAGCTTCATCTCATGGTCAATTTCTAATTGCTATGTGACCAACAATGGAACAGCACACGCCCTCCTCCTTTTATGTTTTTGCTGTGCTTGGTTTGTGGTAATTAATGCCACTGCAATGTCCGAGACACTCGCTGCACAAGGTATTTTTTCACTCCCCCCTCTGACCAATATTCTTCTCATTGACTCTTGTCCAAATTCTCCTGCCTGAAATAGGATAATATTGTCCTGATGCTATCCTTGTTGTCTGCTTTTGACACTAACATTCTGCTTTTCTTCTTTGCGGAATATGTAGCAATACACCGGTCAATTTGGACGGGCCGTGCTGTTTGGAAATGTTGTTAATGTTCTCTTTGGCGAAGAGGAGAAGCGATCCATGACGACTGGTATCCACATTGTGCAGGACATCTCCTGCATGGGATGTAAAAAATACGTGGGTTGGGCATATGTTAAGGCGTTCTCGCCAGAACAACGATTCAAAGAAGGCCAGTTCATCCTTGAAAGAGAGCTCATTCACGATGTAACGCGGGACTGGGACTATTGAGCTAATCGTGTTTGGCTCTCATGTCTGCAAACATCTGTACTTTTTTTCCTTGTTGCCTCTACACCTTATTCTATTTTATATTTGTCCGCTCTGTATTCACACACATGTCGTACGCGGCTCTTCTTTCCTTTTTTGCTGGCTGTCAATATGCATTGCCTGTTTGTTATGCTGTTGTTTTCTGGCTCTCAAACAAATGTCAAACCGCCTCTATTACTCATATTATGTATTTTTCTCCCTATTTTTGTCTATTATTCTTCTTGTTAACCATTACTATTCTCTGTTTTTTTTGCATTCTCTCGCCATTCATACTACATGTATGTTGCCATATACGCTTGCTGCTCTTTTAGTGTTTTTGCAGCACTTGGTAGTAACACTCTCCACGGCATTCAACAGGTATATGAACTTTCACTTGCCAGTGGCTTGTGTCTTTTTGTTCACATTAAACGACACCACATTGTTGGTTGCGTCAATAGTGCTAGTCAATTGTTCCCTTTTTCTGCTTCTTTCTCTTTTTAAATCTTTTTTATTTGGATCAGAACCGCTCACTTTCTCTATCAATACATTAACAATTTATCCTTTAAAGCTCATCTCTTTGCATGAAATCTTTTTAAAGCCGATTTTGATCTGTGTCGGATGATCTTGGCCCATGTTCTGAAGATCCGAGCTGAGGGTCGTCAGTTCGGCTATATCCTGATCGGCTCGAGTTGAAATAGGAAAACTTTTTTTCAAGCCAAAAAAATTATTGACAATGCTTGCTGTATAAAACGATGGATCGTTATTGCAATTGGCGTTAAGGCTTTCTTGTTTCCACAAGCGACTTTTACTTTATTATGCACCACTTTTGTTAAAACTTTCTTGTAATGAAAATATATTGTTGGTAATAGAAATTTATTAATAAAGAATGTAATGCTGTTGTTGCCCATGTACTCTTAAAACAGACTTATATCGACCAAGACCGCTTGAATAACAGTTTGAAAGGTGGAATGATGATTAAGTTTATCCCTGTCCTAGCATTCAGCCATAAAGTAAAATATACAGGCAGCTTGCGATGCAGAGAACGTATTTCTGACCACTCTTTGTTTTCTTGTGTTGTCTTGTCTTGGCGAATAAGGTGGGAGGGAGACTTCTGGTCGGCTTTACTTTACTCACAGTTGTCACTGTACATCCTGCTTAACTGCGTTTGTATGGGTGGGTTTAAAGTGGTTAGCCAAGCTGGTAGCCGTCCAGACTGGTTTCCAGCTTAAATGGATGCAGAAAGTAATAGAAAAGCAATATCAAAAGCAACATGTCATTGGAAAAAGAGCGAGCCCGTAGTTAAAAAGCATAACCGAATCAATGATAACAGTGTCTAATAACAGATGACCAAAAAGGCCATGGTTCCGTGGTTCTGATACTAGAAACCATCACGCTATCTGGCTTTGAAAAGTGCTGTTGGTAAACAAGAGTTTCCAACTGTGAATTGAACAAAACACGAAATGTGAAAAATAGATGCAAGCAAGGTTTGGCCAGTGTACTTGGAAATGAATTTCACCTTTTTGGAAAATACGTATAACGCGAAAACAATGGTGCTTTTCTTGTTCCTTCAGTTATTACCAATTTATTGATTTATTTAAACTAAAATTTGATCCACTGCTATAATTCCATTTGAAACTGCAATTAATGACAACCGAACACGCTAATTCAGCTGCCCAAGTGCCGCCTCGGCCAGTACGCACGGTGTCAGACGAGTTTCGCGAGCTTCGGTATGTCATAAGCCAATTTCAAGACCAGCTAAAGTCGCCCGATGGAATCGTAGGACTCCACCCGTATGGCCCAGTTAATGTTGAGCAGGCGAAGCAGAGCTTTGCACAAGCATCGAAACGCATACGTGAGGCACTTCTCGGATACAGAGACACAACACTGGCATCGTGGAGTCGTTTGTTTGCCACCGACGGTAACAACCCAGATCTTGCGACAATAACAAACAGAACTACCGCAGCAGCACAGGAGCTGGTGGTGATGCGCCAGATCACAGACTCTGTGCATGAGGATGTAGACAAGTGCCGCTCATTCTTGTTAGACGCTGCAGCTGGGGCGATCTCTCGGTCGCTGACGAACAGCAGCGATCCGTTTGGGAACGCAGGTCAGATGGTCATGCTCATTGAGCGACTAAAGTCAGTGTCAAAGCGACTGGGCCTTTCTCATTACACCGATGTGCAGAAGCGTGAGGGCGAAGGGGAAGTTACGACGGTGACGTTGGCAGGCGGGATTCTCGTCATTGACGTTGATATCGGAAGAACCATGGATCAGCTGAAGGTCAAAGTGTCGTATGTTTCGGACATTGAGCACGATGAGCGCATCAACGCGTTGATGTTGAAAACGCTAAAGGCGGGCGACATCCGTGGATTTGAGGAGCTTGTCCAGGAAATGGCCACTCTTGATCGTCTAACAAAAGAAAGGTCGCCAGCGAATTTCATCCATAACATATTTGCCATTATTTCGACGCTTGCCGAGATACAGAAGCAAGAAGTATCTGCGCTTGACGGAGATCCAAGGCAGCTCTTGCGGTATGGAACTGGAATTGCGCTTCCACATACGCGCCATGTCGGTCCGTCGACGCTCTATTTCATCCCTGCTGTTGCAAAGGCTGGACTCGCAGAGAGCGAGTGGAAGGATTTGGAGGCTAATAATTTTGATGGTATTGTCGAGGTTTCCGGCTGTGGATGGCTTTACTATTCTTGGGAGCCGTCCAGTTCTCCTCACTGCTTCTTGTCGGCCTTGTTCAACCAGTACTGCTTGTCTCCGGATTACATGATAGAGGACTCGGAAACACACAAAGTCGTGACTGTTCACCACCCAACAATCCATGGGCTGGACATGCGGTTCCTCGAGTTTCTTAAGAATAGAAGCCTTGACAGTGCGGAGACAATGCAGGTGGATGGGCAAGGGTCGGCTGCTGACATTAGCGACGAGTTCTGGATTCCATACTCTCTAGTAGCGCGGGTAGAGCCTCCGTTGCGGGCATGCGCGCTGACAGTGCGTGGGATAATGGCGGCAACTGTGCAATCGGTCGACGATGCCGCAGCACTGCCGACTTCCGCGTCATCGTCTGATCTGAAAACAAAGCCATTCGGTGGGCTTCAGGATTCACCAAGGCTGCTTGAGGATGCCCCGACGCTTGAGAGTCTGATCTACCTGTCAAAGTTCCCCAACTCGGATCAGCATGCATTGTCCGATGGGTTCAGCACAATCCACAGATTCGCCCACCTGCCATCACAAAAGCCGCTTGTACTGGAGTTTGGGCAGCCTCAGATCCGTTCATGGAGCATCCAGAGGGTCCCGCTTAACAGCCCACGCGACGTATTGTCTCTTGTGCCACTCTTGCGACGTCAAGCAACATTCAACGAGCTCCTAGCAAGCTGCGTTGGGGATGTGGTTGAAGAGGACGTCATCTCCAGCTTGGAGCTGCCATCTGCTGCTGCATCCATACAAACACATGCCCATGATCCATTCCGCATTGACATTGTTGTTCGTCGAGCTGATAATGCTGGTGATAGTGGGCATTCTCCGTCGAGAATGGATGTGGACCAGAGTCAACCCCGGCCACTTGATGATGCCATTGCTGAGACGAGTAGTGCCAAAGACAGCGAAGCGGCGACTATAGGCGTGGTCTTGAGGGTGGCAGAATCAATGAGCGACAGCACCATGGCGTGGATCCATCGCGAGCTTGGAATCGCTCTTCCAAAAAAGGATCCCCTGGCCGCACTTGGCGAAGTGCCTTTGCGGTCCTTGACCCCGAGTGCATCCCACAAAGCGCTGACGAAGGCAGCTAGAATCAGCAACAGCGTTCCACTGGTGGTTGCCTGGATACTGGAACATCTTGACCAGCTCTAGAATCACGAAAAGTTTTTTGGTTTGAATAATTGCATTCCCTTGTTGTTGTTGTTGCTGTTGTTTAGTTGCTGTTGAACACATATCTGCTGCTCTTCGTCTGTCATAATGCTAATATAAAAAATACAAGACAATTAAGGAGTTGAGTCTACACATCAAAGTCAAGCGCTCTATCGACCCTGTCGTCAGCGTGGTTTAACGCGTTCCAATCGCTCCGCCAGTCCATCTGGCCACGGCGTCCGGCATACATGGATGGCGATTCAAAGTACGGCGATTCCACAGAAGAGCCTGAAGAAAGCATGCTGCCAACGCTGCCCATCCCGCCAAGCCTTGCCGATGGCGTCTCCAAATCTCCGACTTGGCCATCCCGGTTCTGGGCATCAGACATTGGGAGAGCAACACTGTCTCCGACTGACTCCCGATCCTCGTGCGCTTGTTCGTCCGAGTTCTGCATGTAGAGAGCGTCAAACGCCTCACGCACGCTCTGGATGTTCTCGGGCGCAATATCAGCCGCACGCGAAAGACACGCAGCAGCCTCGCGATACCTGTGCAGTTTGGTGTATGTCTGTCCAAGCAAGAAAGGGACGTTGAACTCTCGTGGGCATCGCTGCAAAAGCTTCTCGAGAATGACGGCCGCTTCTCTAAAGCGCTCAAGAATAACCAGCACCCGCGCACGCTTAAACAACACAAAATTCATCGCATGATGCTGCTGGAGCCCCAGCACAATGCCCTCGTCGGTCACAGAAGCGCTTCCGCCTTTATCGTCGTCTCCGGTCAGATCGTTTAGCTTTGCAGTCGCCGCGTCGATGGAATATCCCTGCTGCAGCATCCTTTCCACTCTCTCATACACGCTTAATGCTCTGCCAAAGTCGCCGCGGTGCTCATACAGGGCGCCTGCACTCTGGAGCAAAAGAGGATTCTGTGAGTTCAGAGCCAGCGACCGCTTAAAGTGGTACTCGGCAAGATCGAGCTTTCCGAGCCGCAGATACGACATGCCCATCCCGTACCAAGCGTTGTAGTGTCTGGGATCAGTCCGAAGTGCAGTGCGGAATGCCTGCTGAGCACGGTCAAACTCGCCGCTGGCAACGTTCTCATGGCCAACCAGAGTGTGTGCATATGCCAGGCCATTGACACCACCAGAGTCGCTTCGAGGTGCCACTGCTATTCCACCGCGCGAAGACTTGTACAGCTGGATACTGCGCGCAAGACTCTTTAGCGCCGACGCGTGATCGCCATCCAGAGAGAAGCAGTTAGCAACAGCAATCCACGCCTCTGGACTCCAGGCGCGCCCCACAGAAACCATGGCATGTGCGAGCTGGGCCAGCGACTCTTCGCGTTTCATGTGCCACAGGAGAGTTGAATACGTATCCATGTCACGCACGCGGAATGGCGCAAGTCTATGCCCCACAGCAAAGGCCTGCGCCGCCTCTGGGTATCTCCCTGCCTCAAAACAAATTCGTCCAAGCATACACAGTCCCCATGCAGAGTTCTGCTGCTCCGCAGGCAACCTAGAGAACGCAACAAGCGCTTCGGGCGCATGGAAGGATACCATATTCAGGCATGCAACTCCACTAAGCTTAAAAAGTTCGCCCAAATGGTAGACGGCTCTTGCATCCAAGGAGCCGCCATGCTTGTTGCCACTCCCCGAACTGCTGCCACAGTTCCCCTGTATCGAATCGCCAGACTGTTCACGAGTTCTGCTTGTAGATCCTGACTTCACTATCGAGCCATTCCGCGTGCGTTTCTTCTCGGTTCCAGCCAGGACATCAACCCGCGCGCTTCTTGGAGTTTTTGTAGGTAGCTGTGCCGTCGAATTTCCAGATCTAAACGACGGCACGTTGCTCGAACCACCAGCAGCCCTTGTACCAATACCTTTGACACCAGCTGTGGCCTTTGCCTGCCGTCCGGTAATACTACGCGCAGAACTGACGCCTGTTCCTGGATAGATCGTCTGAGAACCCAGACGACTGCGCAGCCGCGAGTTGGCTAGACTGTCTCCTAGCACATTGCCAACGGATGATGATGGAATATGTTGTCGTGCATCTTTGCTCGTTTTCTTCGTATCAGCTATTTTAGAGGTTGATATTGCTGATGAGTTAATAGTAGAGCCATCGTTCTGTTCGGATCCAACATGTGCACTTTGCTTAGATGTTTGCCTGGATGCTGCCACTGGAGTACGATTGTCTTCAGATTCAGACCGATACCGCTGCTGCCCCTTTTCTGCCTCCGCACCATGAATACCTGTTCTCAACAGTTTTGAAATCCCCTGTGCACTCCCCAATTCACACAACCGTCGGCATGAGGACCACAGCAAAGGGTTGCGCTGGAGTGCATCAACCGAATGTATTTCACTCTGAGCAATCCGATTAGTACGCATGCATATCAAGCCAAGCAAATCAGAGACATCCGCATATGTTGGCAGTACATATAGACTGCCACCGCCTTTAACAGCATGTTGTACGTCGGTCCCAGTAGCGCTTCCTGGCCCATCTGGAAGATATATATGCTTGAGAAACCCGGTAAGCATTGTTAGGTAGTCCTCGGCCTCTTGCCACTTTTCGAGTCGTGTACACCCAATTGCTAGCAGCCACAGCGCACACGCAAGCGCCTTTTGTGTCCGTGCTCTGGATGGTTCGTAGACAGAAAGCAGCGTATTGCATCCTTCCCCGTCGCTAATATCATTGCCGTTCGATACTGCCGCTCCCTTGCTGATTTCAACACTGCCAATGTTGACGTTGGCACTCCGGGCTGTAGAATCAGCATCAATATCACCACTGCCACCATCAAGTATAGATTCGGACTCAACGATCAGCGGCACAAGAAGCGAATAAACCGTGCTTACCTCGCCCAGATGCCAGTAGCAGAGCGCCAGCCAATAAACGCTCCTGATATCGTACGCATCGCCGTTTGAAGCGCCGCTGGGGACGCGGCGATAACCTATGGTTTGATGCAAGATGTTGCCAGCCATATCAGCGGACGCATGGTGATACCAGCCATGATAAGTTTCTGCCGCAAAGAGAACGCTGTGAGGCTGGAGCAACGATATTCCACGCGCAATAAGCTGTTCATAGTAGCAGCGTGTTGCTTCGTTCTGCGGTCGTGTAAGCTCCAGCGTGCTGGCAATAGCGTTGCTGCTGCCATTGTCAAGAGAAGGCTGTTTGCTAGAGCTTTGCTTCATGGTCAAATTAGACTGTAATGTATGTGTAGTGGCAGCAGTAGTAGGCGCTTTAATTGCTTCAACGGTTTTGAGCGAGGGCTGGAGTCCCTTCTGAATTATGTTACGTGTTGTGCTCGCGGTTGATACCAAGGGTGCCTTTTCGGTAGCTCTTGCTGTCCGCCGCTGTCTATTTGAATGGTCTGCCTGTCTTCCAAGCATGCTTTACTCATTAAAGTGTTGTGTAAAAATGAAAACAAAAAAGTCAAAGTTTAGAAATAATAAACAATGTTTGGTAATAGAAAAAGGACGCGTAATTAGAAAGAAAGAACGAATAAGGAGGGATAAATAATGGCTTGAAAGTAAGAAACAAATAAATAAAAACCTCGTCAGAAAGAAGCCAGGAAAAAAACCTTTGTAATTTTAAGAGGGTTGATGACGGGAAACAGTAACAGGAACAAAAAATATCATAGTATGCAAGGAAAAAAAAGAAGAAATCCCCAAGTGAAACATAAGAAAGCAGCGGATTCAGCTTGAAGGCGTGTTTCTGTGGTGGAGAAAAGAAAGAGCCAATTCTTCCTTGGTCGTTTTATTTGTTCTGAAGTGATGTGCTTTTTCAGCTCCGCTGGTGTTTACTTTAAAATCAATGGCTGATCAGTTAGTTGATAGACAATTCCAGCCATTAGCCATTTTGGAGCGACCTGCGTCTGTGCGCATCAATGGGGATTGATATTTAAACCAACATCGGATTTTGGCTCTAGTTCTTCTCTAGACTGTCAAGGCATTTTTTCTAATCAGCTAGATGGACAAAATTAGTCGAGAAATCAAACCACGTAGAGCAATACAACAACTTTTATTCCACAAAGTTTAAAACCCACGAGGCATGCCAGTGCTATCACTGGTATATTTTATTGCCAGCTGCAGAGTCGCATACACGATATCTACTGAATGCTGCCTCAGCTACAACACCCCAGTACGAACCTTTGAGAGCCAGAAAAAAACCTACATGTCCTGGACACCTTCATGTATGAGCTAAAGCTGAATCAGGTTAGCTGCAAAACCATTTAGGGAATATTAACATTAGCCTTTGATAGCATGAAATTTTCTGTTGGTAGACGTTGTGGCTAACAAAATGAAAATGAAAAGGCAAACAGAATCGTCTGATTAATATTCTCCCAGGGCGGGAGATTTGGAACTCCGTGGCGTCAATATATTCTGAAGAAAAATTTTTTTCATCAAGAGCTGCTAGATCCATAAAAATATTCTGACGAAAAAAGCGTTCCATTAACTTCTTTCTGCTCCCCAAACTATTATTTTTACTGTCAAAAAAACCACTAATAAAATGGCTCCCATCGGTACACTCATCGGTCCCACCGTGAACCAGCGCAACTACAAGGCTCGCATTGTTGCCAAGTATGTCGGCATTGAGGTCAGCACCACCCCCGAGTTCAAGATGGGCGTTGACAACAAGACCTCCGAGTACCTTGCAAAGTACCCTGTAGGCAAGGTGCCTGTCTTCAAAAGTGCTAATGGTCTTTCACTGACCGACTCCAGCGCCATTGCCTACTACATTGCATCCAAGGCCGAGGGTGGCACCCCTCTTCTGGGCAAGACCGCCGAGGAAACTGCTGAAATCCTTCAGTACATTCTGTTCTTTGAGGCCGATTTCTCGCCTGCCCATGCTGGTGTCATGTATCCTTTGCTTGGCTATGCCCCTTACATTCAGCCTGCCTTCCAGGCCGCCGAGAAGGATATGCTTCGCTACCTCGACGCCTTC